>PVLD010020590.1:0-33541 GCA_004027595.1 Dinomys branickii | reverse complement strand
CATAGATGCAAAGATACTCAACAAAATACTGGCAAATAGATTACAGCGAATCATAAGGAAAATTATACACCACGACCAGGTAGGATTCTTCCCAGGAATGCAGGGATGGTTCAATATTCGCAAATCAATTAATGTAATACAATATATTAATACAGTCAAAGATAAAAACCACATGATTATCTCAATAGATGCAGAGAAGTCTTTCGACAAAGTCCAACATATATTTATGTTAAAAACCTTAGAAAAAATAGGAATAAACGGCCTCTTCCTCAATATGATCAAAGCCATCTACAACAAACCAACAGCCAACATCATACTAAATGGACATAAACTTAGTAACTAATTTTAATACATGCACAAAATGTGAGGGAAAACAAAATGTTATCTAATATATGATATATCCTGAATATATTCATGCTAATTTGAAATAAACTACATTAATAAATGTCCAAAATATAAGTTAAATTTTGAGATTCTTAACTATATTTTTACTCCTATTAGCTGGTGTACGTGAATAAGTGGAAGCTTAGGGAAGCACTAAAAATGTTTGAAATCTTCAGTATTACCAAAATGTATAAAAGTTTTTCCCAAAATTTCTGAAAGTACCTGTGATTTAATAATTATTCTGCACCAGCAGTAAACAAAGCACATGTTAAAACATTTTACATACTGCATGTTTGTGTCTTCCCTCTTATATTTATATGTGGAAGCCTAATGTGTAACGTGATTGTATTGTAAGAGGTGTCTTAGGGAGTTGATCAAGTTACAAGGGGTGAAGCCTCATGACAGGAGTTACAGCCCCTGTAAAAAGGACCCCAAATTACCTGTTTGCCCTTCACCAGGTGAGCATGCACGGAGAAGCTGCCATAGCTGAGAGAGTGACGTCATCAGACACACTTGATCACGTCCAAAAGGCCAAGAAGTGATGTCATCAGACATTGACTCTGCTGGCAGTTAGATTTTAGACCTTTCAGCTCTGGAACTGTGACAGATATTTCCCAGATTCCTAAACTATCCAGTCTATAGTGTTTTGTTACAGAAACCCAGGTGGACTTGATAATGGCCTTCACAATAACGGTTTGAATAGTTGTCAGGGTTTGTGTGTGAATGTCCCCCCAAAGCCTCATGCAGTCATGGGGCGAGTTTCTAGAGGTTATGATTGATCCATGGTCCAATGGTGAGATTATGGGTGTGAGTGCTACACCCACCTTGGGGCATGTAGTTTGCGTACAGTGTAAGGAGGAGAAAGAGGCTCCCCTTGTGCTCTGTTGCTTTGCTGTTTTCCATGAACTGTTCCCCTCTGCTATGTGCAACTCTGCCTTGGAGCCACCCTTTCTTTCCTTAATTCTGGGTGTCAGATATTTTGCCTCAGCAACCAGAGAAAAGAAACTAAGACAGTAATGGACATTTAATTTCATTTCATAAGTTAATAAAGAACAGAGATATCAACTAATTTTCCCAAGGTAACATAGAAACTATCAGAAATATAACACAAAGTATCTAAGCCCCCCAAATTGCCTTCTATCTTCACCCATCACAGCAGTTGTTAACACAGTAACACGAGGTTTAGACTAGTACTTCCTGCTTTATTTCCATCTTTGCTGACTAGTGATAAAATATATATTTTTACAGTGTGACTGTGGGGAATTTCTAGTGGAAACATTAACCTGTTTTCTTGCTTTTAATTTTTAAATATTTAATGAGTTTGTACTTATTTTAATTTTGCATGACATACTGTTAATTGATCCTTGTTGATTTTGGAGAATGTTTCACTTTCCTTTTAGTTCTCCTTCTTGAGAGGCCTCTGATCCCTAGCGACTGCTGCTCTCTTCACTCTGTGCGCAGAAACTCTTACCTAAAAACAGGTTGAAAGTAGATGCTTGTTGCTCTCACTGAGGCTTCAGCACATTTGCTTTGCTACTTCCTTTTCCAGTGTGCATTCTTTAGAAATGACTAGAATCCACCTTTTTGCATTCAAAGAGAAACAGAGAAACAGAACAACAGTAAAAGCATACTGTGTTTAATGTTAAGCATTTTTTTCTTGATAAATATGTTTCAGATTGATTAGACCATGAGGTTTCATTAAATAAACATTAAATAAATAAACATAAACCAATTGTAGTAAAATAAACAATATATTTTAAAATAAAAATTTTAAAGGTGTTATATTTATTTGGTTCATTAGAAAAACAATTTGGTGATGCAGTTAAAATGCTCTCACTTCAAATACCTAAAATATTGTGAGGAGGAAATTAATGCTGCTTAAATACTTAAAATAATCTGCCTTACAGTTTGAGCATGGGTGACTATTTAAAATAATGTGTAATTAACTGTTTCTACTTTTTAGTTTTCTGCTCACAGTTACATAAGCTAGGCTTGACTCTGATTTAAAAAATGAAAATAGAATTTATCTTTAATCACCAGTTTGTTTTATCATGCATTTTATTCTGTAACCAATGTAAAATAATAATCATCAAACTTGAAATAAATAAGCATTAAAATAATTTCTCCATCCCTTATCCCAGGAGTATCAGTCTTTTCAATTAAAGGACTAAATAGATGTCAACAGAGACTTCGTGGCCTGTAAGTTGTCTGGTCTGAGTTCCTCTGCTCATGTTGTGTGAATGTGACCTTAAATAGTACACAAACTGATGAGCTACGCTGTGTTCCCATCAAACTTCACTTATGAGGAATGACATTGCCATGTGATGAAGCTTGGATTGTCATGGAATATCACTCTTTTGCTTTTTGAAAAAAATTCAGATCACTTCACTTTTGCACAATTGATAAAAGCACTTCATTTGCACCATAGGAACATTGGATCTAATTTGATTTTAAACTATAGCTTATTGATATCTGCTTTAGGTTAGTAGGAAAAATCTTCACTATACCATCTCTGTAAATAAAGATAGGATATTTTCTGAAGTAAAGATTATTGCATGGAAAAGAAAAACGTTACCATCAAAGGATGGTGTAAGTTTTGAGATCATTGGGCACACCTTAGCCCAGTTAGGATGTTAGGATAATAATTAGGATATATTTAAATTAATAATTTCTATTCCACAAAAATACTGAACTTTTTTCTTAAGAAAATTAAAACTATTCTCAGTAAAATCTTCCATAAAGTTGCCTTCAGTTTAATCTAATTTATTTTTCCCAGTGAATAAAATGGATTATTCTTCAGCTTTCGCTCTTTTGGGCTAATTGCCATTTGATGTTCAGATCTTTTATACTTTGTATCTTAGAATCCATTCTATTTTAAATGTCACAAGACATCAGAGTATTTTATTAAGCAAGGAAGCTTTTGAAGGATAATAGTAGCTTCATATTTGACTCATACTTTAATATATCCTTTTCCTAAATTAGCTTCTATTTGTCCTTTGCCTGCTAGGCTTTGTCTTAAAACTATTGATTTGAAGGTGTCTTCTGATTCAGTTTTGAATTCCAACTATTAAAGGGTATATTTCACATTGATGTATTTACTTTAAGATTATAACTGCCTTGAGAAACAAGAGAATATATTGGGTTAAAAGTAAACAGAGCATATGGAACAGATTTTATTTTATTTTCAGAAAGTATCCATTTATTGATAAAATGCCACTATAAGTCATAATACCTCACTGCAAATTAGATAAAATTACAGGATGTTCTATCTCCCTTTTTGACATCCTGTGTTGTATTGTTTCAAGAAAAATTCAAAATTAATAACAACTTAAAATTCATATCCTTAGAAACAGCTTATATCATAGCATAATAAGCTGAATTCACAATCTGATTTTACTAACAATACTATTAACAACCTCTTTTTCATGAAGTACAAGTTTCAGATATGAAAAGGGTAAGCTTCCTGCTTCCTCCTACCGAATGGCCTAAATTTTCCATTCCTTAGAAAATAGCTATCAGTAGAATCACTTGTAGTATAATTTAGCAAAATAAAAGTTATTGCATAGACAAAATTCTACTATCTCCTTTCGAGAAACTATTTTATAAATCAAATATTTTAGCTTCTTAAACACTGCTGTTTATTCTTTTTAATGACATTATAGTTAGAAGTTTAACGTATTTTCAAATTATGTCCTGAAATTATGCTATTTGTACATTTAAAAATGGTCTATTCTTTGTGAATTATCCAGCCTCTTCAGAGAAATGGAAAGAACAATAGTCTTTAGAATCCACTCTTTACCTAGAAAATTTATCATTTATAAATAAATAGAAAAATATGGACTTAAGAACACGGGGGTATGCAAATACAGGCATCTTCCACAAAATGTAGAACAAAGAGTATATTTAACTAAATCACACAAGTGTTGCTTTGCAAAAAGATCTTTCATGCAGATACAGTCTATACAGTGAGAATGGACTGATTCTGGGGGAATCTCCCAAAGCTCATTCATCTGAAAAGGACCGTTACTTGATGTGTCATTTTCACTTGACTTGCAAGACACCTCTTCTCTGATTGTTCTTTCTTTTGTCCTTCTCCTTCTGCTTTTTCTCAGATTGGTGTGTTCAGATACCAGTTTTTAACCCATTCACTTCAGGTGTTTGTTGTTGTTGTTATTTTTCTTGATGATCTTGTCCAGTGTCTCGGCCATAAATGCTATCTACAAAGCCAACCTCAAATCACTTATATATATTCATTTCTTACATTGTGTGCAACTTTCTTCTTTGCTTCTGTTTCAATGAAGGTCTTGACATTAAATTCAAGTAATGAAAGAAGAATACTGATCTTCTCTCTCATCCATACCTTTTTCCAGTTAAGATGATGACATCTTTATCTTTTGAAGTCTTCAAACCAAACCACTGAAACTATTTCTTTGTCTTCTTGTCACACCACACATACAGTTCATCAGAGATCCAGATGACATTGTAAGCAAAATATATTCCTAATCAGACACTTTTTCAATCCGCTCTTCCTACCACCCAGAATCTGCTTCAAGCTGCCATTACCTCTCGCCATTATACTCTCTCTGGTAACATGCTTGAGATTTTACATTTTCAACAAAGATGGAGAAATCCTTTAAAACATAGGTACTGCGTTTCTTCTCAAAGTTCTTCATTGGTACCCAGTTTTCCCAGTGTAAAACCAAGTTATTACAAAGTCCTGCAAGGCAACATTATCTGACCTGCATTTACACCCCTGACCTTCTTTGCCATTCTTTCTTCCCTCTGCCCTACTCCGTGAGTCCCATCGTTATTCTTCCAACACTAGAGAACTCAGTCTTTATGGCCTCTGTACCTCATTTCTATTTCTAGAACTGTCTTTCCCGGTAACCATGTGGCTGCTTTACAGAGCTCCGTGTGTGTCCTTCTTCATACTAGGCACCCTGTGTATTTTTTGTTTTTTGATTTTTGTTTTTTTTTTTTGGCGGTACTGGGGATTGAACTCAGGACCCTGCGCTTGCTAGGCAGGTGCTTATTCCACTGAGCTATATCCCCAGCTCCTAGGCACCCTGTGTAAAAGGGCATTATACCACACACTTATTCCCCTGAGCTTATTCTATTTAATCTCTCATTTCAGTATATTTTCTACCTTCTAGTAAATCAAGTACATGCATTTTTAAGTGTATTTATTTTACCTCCTCTAGCTGTAAAAAGACTGTTCCTTAAAGCACTGTTGATTCTCTGTAATCGAGTGTAACATGCAGGAATTCCAATGTTCAGAATAGATAATCAAAACTTAAAGATGCAGTTTATAATTTTTATAGTTTACTATCAAACATAAAAGACAAGAGATAAGCAAAGTGACCATCTAATAAAGCACAGTAAATATTTCAACAGCGATATTTATGTGGAATCACAGAACAAGAAAGATGAATTTGTGACTACAAAATGAAGAGTCTGTTCTTTTCAAAAAGAAATGTATGTAACAGAGACTTTTAGGAATTATTTTGTGGTATCTGAGTTAACAAAGTTTAGAAGGTAAAAAGGAGTGCCATGAAATAGCACAGAGCCTAGAAAACTATGTCTAACATCAATGCATTGCAACTAAGACCCAGCGCAAAACAATTGCAGAGGCTCATTTACCTGAAACTTAGAGAACTATGAGGGCATCAGTGAGAAGATGGTCAGATTAAATTACAACATGACATGGTTGTTGCCTAGGCCCAAGAAGTGAGGAAAAAGGAATAAAGACAGAGGTAAGAACAACTTATACATCCTTATCCATGAAAGAAGGTGGGGCTCACACTGTATTAGATAGGAGTCTGATGCAGTTATAGATCTGTCCTGTACACAGATGGATAGACAGATAAGTATTTCTCGTGTTCAAAGAAATACTGAGTTGCTGCAAGTTAAGCTAGAAATTAGATACTAATTACTAGAGTACTCTAAAAATCTAAACGAACCAAAGCAGTGACATAAAATAGAAATAACTTTTAAATGATGGTTTTGGGTAGGTTACTATTTATCTATCTTAACTATTTTATCATAATAAACCCACAATTCACAGTGAGTTAGTGTGGAACAAGAACAAGAACTTGGCTGAATGACCCTTGTTAAGTCCAGAGGCAAAAATCTTTTGAGATTATCTATTTATCTTGGCAAAGATAAGGAATACTTGAAAAAAAAAGAAAAAGAAAGACCATAGCTCATAAGATTAAGTAGACATTTTTTCCCTCAGTTTTTACTTTTTGGTGTATATGTTTGCATTACTTAGTGATTAAATTAACTGTGTAGGGAGTTGATACATGTGCATAAAATGCCTCAATTCTCTTGCTTTGTTCTTTACTTTTATGTTTTCTTTTACTGTTTGAAACAGGGTCTCATGATGTAGTTCAGGCTGCCCTTGAACTCACTATGTAGCCAGGGCTGGTCTCAAACTCATAGCACTCTTCCTGTCTCAGCTTTCCAAGTGTTGGAATCACAGGAATGTGCCACCACACCCAGCACCCTCCATCTCTCCATCTACTTCCCATTTGAAAGAGATAGATAGACTTGACATCTTTTAATGCAAAGTAGAGGATATGAAAAAAATAGGAGGATGTTCGAATCTCTGGGTTGTGTTAAGAGATTCACAATCATGCTTGAGAACTTTAATACCAATCAAATGAATGCCCCAATACAAAGTGAACAGCAATTTTGAAGCATTAAGTGTATTATTCTAGAAGCAAAATTCAAGTGAGGAATAATTATCTCACAAAGGTGTACATAAAAAGCAGAAAATAAGCTATCATTGCCAAAGAAATTTGCAAAGTGAAAAAGTAACTTAATAAATACCTCTGAGTATATGTTGGGAATAATCAACTATTATTATATTGTGTTTTCTGAATCTGAGTTTTTATTTTAATCAAGTATAAAGATGATTATGGATATGTATCTCTGATATGAAAATACAATTGGTTCTTATTTGTGATGTTTCAAGAAAATATTTAGACTTAGAGCCTAGCTTTTTATATGAAGTGAAAATCAGAATTAAGAAATGAATGTAGAAGATAAAATGCAAAGCATGAAGGCAGTGCAGGTGTAGAGGAGAGTGAAAGCTTAAGTGACTGGGATGGAGGGGAAACAGTGACACAGACTCCAGGCCTATGGAAAGGTGAGCTTGATCAACGGCGCTTGACAGATGGGAAGAGACAAAAGAAAGAAAAATTTGGTCTTGTGAGAAAAATTGTGGGTTTACTTTTAGAAATACTGAATTAAGTATAGCATTTCAATTTTGAAAAATCTAAATTAAATGCTGTCTAGGTAGTTGTAGTTATGGACAGGGCATCGGGATTATATTCTTATATGAAGATGCAGTCTTGCAAACCCAGAGCCTAGAAGACAATACTGACTAAGACTTTTAGTCCATATTGAGGAGAAACACTTTTTAAGATCAAGAAATGACAGAATGGCTTTTAATTCCTTTACAATCATGAGGGGAAAATAAACACACAAATAGTAGTCCTGAGTGTAAAGAGAGGATAAAAACAGTTCACCTGAGGCACAGAAAGCAGAGTAGATTTGAGACAACAAAAGGAGTACGTTGTCAAAGTACCTGGGCCTTCTAGAAAGAAAGATCCACACACGGTGTGTCTGTTAACTGCACAAGTCCCTGCTGATGTTTAGGGATATTGTGAGACAAAGTTTATAGGGTTATTAGGTATTAACTGTGTTGGGATTTCTTGAGAATATGGATATTATTTCAAGGTTTAAATCCTTAGGGTCCAAACTTTTGACGTAGGCCACACTGAGTGAGGAGGACCAACATGGCTACATGTAAAATGCATACCATAGTGTGTGTGTATGAAACTTAATTTTTATATGTGTTGTTATTTGCATCACCAAGCTTTATTTTATAGTTACATTAAAATTATTATTATTATAATAAAGAACTGATATAAAATAAGAAATATGTTAGAGACCATGAACAGCAAACGGCAGATTTTTTCTAAATCTTAATGAAATTTAGTCTTTGCAGGTATCTCAGAGTTTTTTCTTTCTGTTATTTGATTGATTGGTTTTTAAATCTTTTAAAAATGTGAAAGCCAACCATACTCATAGGTTGTAGTTCTTCAGGCACAGGATAAACCTCTACTTAATAATTTGGAAAATGGCCAAGTAAAAACATCATAAATGATGTAGACTATGATACTCTTAAAATGTTTAGGCCTGTGTGTATGGGTGTGCGTTCATGTATTGCCCAGAGGAGTGAATCTGTATGTTGTGTTAACAGTGAGATTCTCACAGATATGTACACTGTCTTGTTTCTCCCAGATTTTGTTTAGTGAACAAAAATTAATTCAAGCAGTGCAGACCAAGTTCTGTTGATCTGGGTGTCTCTCCAGTGCATAATACCTAGCCATATTTTTTAGATAATTAGGATTATTTGTATATTGAATATATATGATACATATTAGCCTTGTAGATTCTCCTAATTTCTTCTCAATGCACAACATTTTTTGAGCCTAATCATTTTTATTAATCAGTAAAAGGTACACTTACTTTCATCATTCAAATGAAATTTTTTAAGAACACTATGAAAAGTTTCTTATAATATTTTGTTTATTAATCTATATTATCTCTGTGAGAATAAGAAAAAAGTGTATGTATTTAATCACATAAATATAAAATATGCATAACTTTGATTAACAACATAGCATTGGTATATAGTCTTGAACATTTGTTACTAAAATTATAGTTATCTTCAACTGTATCAATTCTTTTCAAACAAGCAATTCTTTTTTCTCCAAAAAGAATTCTTTGAGAAGTGTTTTGATAAATAATTTTCTAATTTTCTAAAAAATTACAAAAAATAAGCAAAATGAAAATTTAAAAATAACCCATTTATTTTACAAATTCAGAGATCAGGATTTTATTTACTTATTTTAAATTAGCACCCATTGAAATCATTCTCCTTACTTTAAAATACCTATCAGAAATATATAGTTTGAGTAGATTAAAATTTATGAATATCACCTTAACTTTTCACTAAGGTAATACTCTAAGAGACAATGTAAACATGCTCTTAGCTTCCAAATTTGAACACAGTTGGGCCAGGACACAGCTCGGTTCAGCGGCACAGCTCCTGCCTGGCAAGTGTGAGGTTCTGAGTTTGATTTCTGGTAAAAAAAAAAAAAAAAAAAAACCAAAAACTTAAAATTTTGTACTTTGACACCATTTGGAATTAGCCATGGATTTTTAAATATTTTTAAAAGATTATCATCATAAATTTTATTTATGGAAGAGAAAAAGGGTTGTATACTTTGTTTAAAAGGGAGATTTTCAATGATTTAGTAAGATGTAATAAATTTAAACCAATTTTGGATATACTTATAAAAGTATTTGCTCTTGAATATCTAAACAAGATATTTGATCAATAGAAGAAAAGCAAACAACAAACAAAACTGCACATTTAAAAGAACTTCAAAGTATGAAAATATGTCAAACTTCTTATTGGCTGTGTATAACACATATTTTGTTCTTTGTTCTTTGTGAATTTTTTCTTCTTTTGCAATATACTTCAATCCCTAAGGAACAGTTTTAGAGAATAATACACAACAGTGACAAAGCTTGGAAGAAATAAGGTCTATAGATTATTACCAAGATATTCACATTTTAATTCTTCAGTCTCAGGTGGGGTAAGTAATGCTTTCTGTGTGGATTATTACACACTTATCTATTAATAGCAGCATGACAGCTCTTGGATAATCATAATTTAAATAACAAAAAAGCTATACTCTGTGTCTAAAGCCACTTTTCAAAGAATAGTTGAAATAAGAGACACTCAGAATAAGTCTTTGAAGATTATAGTCATAATGCTAGTTCTGCTCTATACACTGTTTTAAGGAGATCTGAACCTTTAAACATGTGGATTTCTGATATCCAAGTATGCCTTGCTATCGGAACCAATGAATCAGTAATAGTGACTGCTTCATTCAGATGGTGACTCTCATTCCTAATGTGCATTCTCCACAATAGTATTTGTTAAAAAAAGAGCACAAAAATTTTAATCAGTGCTAAGGAAATTAGTAATTCAGAATTCTAAAATTAATTCTTATTGTACATCCCTAATATAGCACTAGCAGTTTTGAAAATATATTTCAGAAACTGAAACATTATCATAGAATAACTCAAAACCAGGACACTGTCATCAGTCGTCTCTGAGTTTTTGACCTGCTTTCAAGATATATTATCTAATTTTGTACAATCACTAAATATGTGCAGTTTCAATTATTCTAACACACATACTCTGTTAAAACTATAGCTATAGGATCAGACATTTTTCTTATCTTTTAAATTTGTTTTAGGGGGTACCAAGTATTGGCCTCAGGCTAGCATGCTTGCCAGGTAGGCACGGTGCCACTGAACTAAATCCCCGACCCTAATTAGACACTTTTAAGGTTGGCATAAATCCTATGCCATAGACATAAACAGATAAATAAAAGTTCAGCCCATTTGCTGAAGAATATCATCATTTTAAAATGGACAAAGGAACTACACTTATAAGCCTCATATGATTTCCTGAGTCTCTGCACTTTTTTCATAGTTTTTGTGAATATCAGCCCTTCTTTGTTCAGAGAATCTAAAAGCATACAATCCTTTCATGTGGAAAATAAATAATAAAAGGAATCCAAACAAATAAAAAGAGACCATTTTCAATATGTCTCTGAATAATGTCTGCTTCCTGCATTCTAGTGGAACAGAAATCATAGTGTTAGTGAGAGCGAGAGGAATGCAAACTTACTAGCAACGGTATCCGTACAGGAATTGAGAGAAGCACATCTCCACACACGTCACGGTAAACTGCAAAAACGCACATGCAGGCCACGGCTGCTAAGTTTCCATCTTTCTGTCCCTGTCCCACTGCTCTGCCTCCCAGATGCCATGAAAGAAGCATGTTTGCTCCTCCACGCACTTCCACTCAGATGTTTCTGCCTTGATGCCAACTGATCCTGGACCGAATCCTCCAAGACTGTGAGCCAAATTAAACATTTCTCCTTAAATTGTGAGTTTCTTTTTGGTATTTACTCCCAGAGACAGCAAAGCAGACAAATATAAAAATTGGTACCAGAAAAATCAGGTTGTTTCTGTGACTATACTTGACAATATGATTTAGAAGGCTTTAGAACTGTTTCCCATTTGAAAATATTTGTAGGTGTGGGCCAAAGAATCCCTACATTTGTAAACAAAGTGGGTGATTCTGTTTTGAGCTCAGAAGACCAGAATACTGAGAGGAAAACAGAAAGTAAAGGCCAGGCTTAGGAGGCTTCAGCTGGGAAGAAAACTCCTTTGGTGGTCATGCAAAATGCCAAAGGTATTATACTGTGCTGGGAAGTTTGTCAAACTTTTGCATATGTTCCCAGGCTTGGCAGGGAACTAAGATTAGGCCAATGGGATAATTAATATGGAGGAGTAAATTTCACAAAAGACTAACAAATATTCAGGCTGCAGAATATGTACTACTGGCTGGTTTTAGTCAGATTTATAGTGAAATTCAGGGGCAAAAGGCAAAGCAAAAAAAAAAAAAAAAAGCAAATACTTGAATTTAGGCCTGAAAGAAATGACTTGTAAAGTTAAGGCCAAAAGAAGTGTCTCATTCAAATGAGACCAGGCATTTTGAACAGGAACCAGAGAAAAATGCCAGGAGGGCATTACTCAAATAATTAAGACCCACCATCCAAGCCCCAAGTATGCAAAATATCACTTATTTGAGAAAAAAAAAAGTCCCCGGTACTGCTATTTAAGAATTGCCTCCCAGGAAATTGATGCACAATTCATTTCACTGTGTTAATCATCCAGGTACAGTTCTATCTTAGGTACTTTTGTCATTGCCAAGAGAAAATACCTAGTACCCAAAGTTAAAGGGGAAAAGTTTCATTTAGTTCACAGTTTGTGGCAGTTTCAGTCCAAAATTGGCTGGCTCCAAGGCAGGGTGGCATACAGCAGAGGGGCAACAGTTCATAGTGGCAGAAGATATCAAAAGCAAAAAGAGAGAGACAAGCCTCTTTGTATCCTTTACAGTGTATCCAATCTACTCACATTTGAGTGGTGCCACTCCATTGACTGGATTGATCCAGTAATCACCCAACCTTAATCCCAGTATTTTTAATCCAGCATTGCACAATAAATAAATAATATAGTCTAGCTTTAGCCACCTCCAAAAAAAAAAAAAGAAGCTCTATGACTTCAGGAGGCTTTGAGGGGACATCTAGACACAGCCATATAGACATAACACAACCCAAGCCTTCTAGAACTCACAGCTCACTGCCACGGGCCACAGGTGATTGTCACAGAGGTACAGAATTTAATATCTGCCCTACCATACTTTAGTCAACTTTTCTCCTATCCCCCTATTGTCCCTTTTGGAATGAGAATGCTGACTATGAGGCATTGTGCCTTAAAATCATTAAATTTTTTTATTATTTCAAAGTGTACCACAGATAAGAGTTTATCTTGACTCACAGAGAAGGTGTCTGAAAATTTCTGGCACTGCTGGGATTTGGGGAAAGGGACTGTTGTGTTGTACCTAGTTGTGTTGTTTAGTGTAGAATTGTGAACTTTTTATTTGGAGACTAAACATAGTCTGTGGTGATGTTTGGGAGTACAAAGTTGATAAAGGGTGGGATATTTTAGTGAGTGTAGAGTGTCAACTTTGATATAGCTTTGGGATCCACATGGGATTTGGCAGAGCACACTTTTGGCTGTGTTTGAGTAGGTTATGAAGGCATGGCCTTGGGGACGATCTCTGGTCCCTTAAGCCTTTATGTCTGGAAAAGTTCCCCTACAGTGACTCACATCCACAAAGAACTATGCATCTTCTGTTGGCCATGGACTTCCATCATGAGATTTCTGCCTTGGATCCAGCCAGCCATGTGCAGCTCTGGGCCAAGTTAATCCTTATCTTCTTACATTCTGGGTGTTTGTCAGACAGAGAAGATGACTAATGCATTGTCTTAAATGAGGACAAAATGCAGTTTACTCTCTATCTACCACATTATATATGAAGTTTGTACTAATTATTTTAAATCCTATGTGTATCATTTTTGTTGGGGGGCATTGTACTCAGACTCTCAACTCAAGCCCCAACCAGCAGATCATGTGGAGTACTCTCTCTCCTGAGTGAACATAGACAATGTGTAAGTCTCAGGGAACACCGACTTTGGAACAGTCAGGCATTAGGAAATCTGTGAAAATAAATAGGAAGTACAGTGTGAAGATTACAAAATAGTTATTTGATAGGAGATAAATATGAAGGCCTCCATTCATTTCTTGCCTGGCTGTGGAGAAAGTGTTTTGAGTGTTAGATAAAATCGTTATTCTAGGAGAAATCTGTAGAAGTCCAGGGCAGATTCAGCTTCATGGCGCACGCTAATACACAGGAATGCAAGGAGAGAGAGTGAGGGAAGTAATGCAGTGGTCTCGCACACACTCAGTCTTCACTCCTTATTTTCTAGCTGCCACGAGAATTCAATAAGCAAAAATGTAAATCTTTGAAAAGTATCTTCAAAGTTATGGCTACTTTTGGCTGGGAGTTTGTAGAAATGTTATTCTGAGGAGAAAGTAACGTCAACAACATACCTGAACTCAATCACACGAAAAGCAAATCAAAAATAACAAAGAATATGGATCTGTATGAGTTTTATTGTTAATGTTATTTGTAGTAACCAGTGTCATCTAACTTGTATATTTGGAACTAAAAGAATTTCATTCATTAGTTTTGATTCACTCTTATCTATTCAATTGATTGTTTCTTCAGATATGATTTGTGAATAATAATATAGACTTCAACAGTTTTTAAAAGTAAAGAGAATAATGATTAGAAAGTGCATAAACTTTAATACAAAATATGCACTTGTGTTGAGGGGCTTTCAGCACAACTGACAATTGTTGTAAGAACTCAGAGGTTTCAGAATGTAGTTATAATTATAGCTAAGCTATTTGAAAAAAATGTGGTGCAAGCTGACAAAAGAACCAGGGTATGAACAATATCTCAAACAACAAGTGGTAACAATTTGTGGGAAGCGCTATTAGGGAAATACATTATAGGCTTCCTGCTCATTTAATTGGGGACCTGTCACATAAATAATTTCTGCTTATAACCATTTTGCATGTACACAAAATTCAGGCCTAATAAGCCACTAACATCAATGTTCCAAAATACCTTCCAAGGTTAAACCTTGCAATTAGATGCCAGTATTATAACTGCCTTATCTACAGTTTTCTGTACAGCACTTAATAATACACCTACTGTCAGGAATATTATTACACTCTAAAGAGTACAAATAATACACAAATAGTTATATATTGACTGGAAAACTACATTTTACTCACCATTAGAACTATCGCAAAACATTTCTAGGTATTTGTGAAAATTATTTTTCTATTTCCTGGTGAATTTTACTTAGGAAGAACTAGAAGTTGCACAATACCAGTGGTCTATCCAGTGGGTGATGTAGAAGGCCCACACTGTACTGCACTGTAGGGGCCCTCTTCCCATCAGATGACACTAAGAAACAGGATTTACTGTATGTTTGGTCAGACTTGTAAAGACACTCAAAAACACAGGCTTTCCAGACATGCTTCAAAAAGTGGCAAAAAGTATGGGTTAAGCATGTTTAAAATAAGGGGGACTATTAGGAGAGGGATTAATGGAAATGTACCCTTTATGCAATAAATGTGCTGTGTGTGTGTGTGTGTGTGTGTGTGTGTGTGTGTGTGTTGTACCAGGAATCAAACTCACAACCTCATGCTTACCAGGCAGGCCCTATACCGCTGAGCTATATCCCCAGCTATATAATAAATGTGTTTTAATTTAAATATCAGCTATATTTAGAATAACTCCTTATATGTATATTACTTATTTTACTTTATCCACTCATTCATTGGTATAAAAAAGTTACTTAAGTAGTCAAACTCACAGAAATGGGCACTAGAATAGGGGTTCTAAGGCTTCGGAGAGGAAGGTATGACATGTTGCTATTCAACTATATAAAATTCTGACATACAAGATAAAAATATTGTAGAAATCTACATTGTGCCTGTAGGTAACAATACTGTACTGGATCCTTAACACTTTATTGAACATAAATCTCATAGGACATGTTCTTACTGCAATAAAATTTAGGCTGAAAATACTACAAAGTGAATGAATAAAAATATCACCAACATAAACTAATACGTGTGTGTGTGTGTGTGTCTGTGAGAGAAAGAGAGAGAGCATGCACATGTGCAGGTGCTTGTGTAGGTGTGCCTGTGTGTGTGCGTGTGTTTTAAAATTTAAAGTTACCCAATCATGCTGAAACTAACTACATCATTTATGTTTTGTCATGTTCATATAATTAAACAGTTATAAACTTTCAAATGCAGCAATAACTAAGCAACTTAGTGGCTGTACTAAGCTTCTCGATTGTATGACAGAATAAATGTAATCACTCCAGCATAAATTGAACCATTATCTACCAACTTTTTAAATTTTGAGTGATTCTCAAGTAGCATTCTGGGAGTGTAAATCATTCCATGGCTTAAAATGAAACATAGACACAGTGAATTTTGGAATTTATTTTTAAGCAGAGTTTCACATTTATGTGTTTCACTTTGAAATCAATCCATATTATTTTGATCTCTTAAATATATTTGTCATTAGTAGTACATGTGTGGAATGCTGAGTAACACTGTTTATTTGTTAAAATTTCTTATTTGACTAAACTCACTTATTCTATCACTTTTCCTAAGCTGATCTATGGGTGATTACATGTTTTCAAAATTCTACTGAAAATAAGCATGACATTTCTTCCAAATTTATGTTTAAAGCTTAAAGGTACTTCAGTGAGATGCATGCATTTGTCATAACAGTCTCTGTTACTTTGAAACATTAACAGTATTCCAAAGTATTTAGAGACATATGTGGCTTTGTTGCACTGCTTGGTGTGTGGCATTTTATTTCTTGTTTTTGTTTTGTCAGAGAACATTTCATTGCGCTCATTCCCTAATGATAAATATTTGCTTCACAAAAATCACATTTGTAGCTCACTACTGTTTCCAGGATTGTTGCTTTTCACAACAAAATTTTATTTCACATGAAATCATGATGTAACTTTTTAAATTACATCTTGCTGGGCATGGTGGTACACACCTGTAATCCCAGCACTTGGGAGAGTGAGGCAGGTGGTTTGTTGTGAGTTTCAGACCAGTTTCAGCTACAAAGTGAGCTCAAGACCAGCCTGAACTGCATAGCGAGACCCTGTCCCCAAAAAAGACAAAAAAATTACATTAAATGACATCTCACTGAGTACATGTCATAACAAACATTTAGGTAATTCAATTGCCATGACAACCATATGAGTTGGCATGGCTAATTTCACAGAAGCACAAGAAAATAGATCTACATTTCTCCTGTTGCCTTGTCACCAGCTATTATAAGGAACCACTAATTATAAGTACATTCCAATTTGACATATTAATTTGTGAATAAAAAGCATACTAAGAGTGTCTAAGAATAAAGAGGAAGCTGAGCTTCATTGGGAGAAAAAAGGGAATATATATATATATAATCATATATATGATAAAATTTATATATATAACTTATCATACATGTGCATATAAAAATACACACACTCATTATATATGTCTCTCCATCAATTTTATTCTTCCCTTTATTAGACCATGTTTTGCTGCTTCTCTGAGCATATGTTCTTTCTATAATTCCAAGGTTTGTGGATTTTACCCTCTTTGAAACATTCAGATTGAGTGTAATTCCACCACCTTTCCATACCAAGCTGCAAGGACAAGCTGACTGATTAAAGTTTGTAAGTTTTTTTGTTCAATAACTTGTATAAAGAAGTTGGGCCACTGATAGCTGCACTCAGTTTTGAAGTGCTTATTTCTTTTGCTGTTCACATCATCGAATCAATGAATATCCTGGAAAATAAGTCAGCATCACATTCAACATCTATCATATTCTTTACATAGTGCAAATATTCATCCACTAATTTATTAAGTTATCAATTTAATTATCTAAAGGAATGGTAGTGTAAAATTATTCCAGAAAATTTTTATTATTCTTTTATAAGCAGTACATTTTTCTCATTTATTGCAGCCATCATATCTTTAAATGAATAAATTACTAAGGAGTACTCATAAAGCATTAAAGAAGCACTTTACAGTAGGAATTTAATAATTCAATCAGGTTAGCATCTACTGGTAATCAGTGCTTGCTCAATCAATATGATGAGAATTAAGGCATCGCATGATTCATAACATGTATATGACATATGTATAATGCATGTAACATGAAATAGAAGACAACTGTATGTGATGGGGAAGGAGCTAGAACTAGTGCTTCTCCCAGTTGTGTGAGCAATCTAAGGATGTACCTGGCCACTCCTATCTCTTACTTGGCACACAAATTAAAAACAAGAAACCCTGAGCATTGGGAGTAATGAGAGCCATTGTGGTGGTGCATCTCATCTATAGAGATTATCTGGGAGAATAGAATGATATTTTAATGTCTCTCATTAAATATCAACTATAGGATGATCTATTTAAAATCCAGAGGTGATCTAGGAACAGTTTTTCTTTAGTATCACTGTTTTCTGATCAACAGAAAACTAAAATTTTCATTTAGAGGAAATATTGTTTTCTGGTAGGTGTGTGTGAGGAGTTCCATTCTGGCAGCTAAGCTCTATCCAGTTCAGAGCTTAACAAGTCAGTGCAGCAAAAATGATAGTAGATTAAGCATAGTGACATTCTGTAAGAGATAGATAGACAGATAGGTAGATAGATAGCTGATAGGTGATAGGTGATAGATGATAGATAGATAGGTAGGTAGATAGATAGACAGACAGACAGACAGACAGATAAATAACAGGAGAAATCATAAAAATTCAGGATTTTGTTTTATCTCTGCCCATAACCCCAGCACTGGGAGGCTGAGGCAGGAGGATCACTGCGAGTTCAAGCCCAGCCTTGGCTACAAAGTGAGCTCAAGGCCAGCCTGAACTGCATAGCAAGATCCTGTCTCAAAAAAGAAAAAAATAAATAAATAAAAAGAAAGAAAAGAGTGTCCATTCAGCAGATCCAGTTTCGTGGGCCTCCTGTCCTTGGATTAGTCTGCCCCGCTCTTCCCTGATTCTTGGTGGGAAATTATCCCTGGCTGCTGCACTGCTGCTATGGATATGTGCTTTTCATGCCTCTCTGGATAGCTTGCGACAAAATTCAAGTTGCTAGCCCTGCCTTGGCCCACACAGTCGTCACCTGTGAATGTTATAAACCACTTTTCTCTTCATCCTAGTGTACTTCTGGGTATAATTCTCAGGGTCCCTACCATGTGCTCAGAAGGAAATAAGCATTTGAAGAATTAGTCTAGTGCCTTTCTGTCTGCATAGGGGTTTCGATGTCATATGGCAAATTTAGAGTTCAGTTGGACTGTAAAAGAGTGTACCTCTTGAGCCTTTTAGCTATTATTGTGCAGAGAGCTGTGGTTCCTGCTGTTACATTTGTGGACTGAGGGTACCACCTGGATCAGGTATGGATAGGTTTCTTCTGGGTGCTACAAATCACCATTCTGATGATGTCTAATACTGAATATATTATCAGTACATTACCTATGTGCACACCTTAATCTATACACATGGACTACCATCAGAAGGGACTCGAGTAACATGAACAAATTTTCTCTATGCCTGACATTCACCAAGACCCTGAACAGATTGGATATTCCTGGCAATTGGATCAGGTTGGGCTTCTAGTCCCACTCAGATAATTTTTCTGGATACCAACTATCGTTGACAGTAGCTTTTCCCACATGTTCCATAGACTGGACAGTGCTATCCAGACCCTACATGCCAGTGCAGGTTCTTTGTTCAGGTTTTCAGTGCACAGTACATCTGACGATGGCCCCGGAATTGCAGTCCCAGGCACACATCAGTGGATGTAGTCATGCCTCGTGCAGTGCACTTTCTATGCTCCCTTGCAGCCTCCCTCCCTGATCAACAATTGACTGAATGTTCTCTTGGAAAATTAGGGGATGGGCTATAAGGTATGATGGGAAGGGAAAGGTAAACTGAGAACGGACTGCATATCTCAGCCCCGGTGAGGAGACTGGAGTCGCAATTTAGCAGTTTCCTGTTGGGTACTTCTCTCTCAGTCACCCTGGAGGACATTCCCAGACCTTCTATCACCTTTAACTCCTTCCCCAAATTTCTTATGGGTGACAAATAAGCAAAGTTATTAAACATACTTAGAAATCATAAAAATTCAGGATTTTGTTTTATCTCAAAAATGACTCATGTTTTGTTTAAATTTTATATGTTTGTAAAGTCCTTTTCTCTTTTCTCCATACAATTATCTCTTGTGGGATCTGATGAGAGTGGGAGATGACTGAAAAACATGACGTTTTCCTGACTAAACAGAGACACAAACAGCAAAAAGCACCACAACATAAAACAAAAGCCAGTTCCTCAGAAGATATGCAAGAGGATGGAGAACCGGTCCCAAAGTCCTCTCTTCATTCTCAAGGAAACTGCTGGTTGCTTTCCCAAGCAGCTATGAGTGGTTTGTGTTCAAAGTCAGTGCTGACACTAGAACCACACCTGGCGCTGCAGACAGAGTACGCGCAAGCGCGGCAGAAGGCAGCCTTGGCCCCTGCAGTGCCTGCACAGACCTTCTCCAGACTGCACCACACTCTCGAGGCCAGTGAACTGACATCATGCATAAACAAAACTTTTTGAAACTAAGTCTCTGAGTCTGTTTTCCTAAAAGCAAGAACTGAGCTAATGATTTCTACTGAAGCATGGACTTCAGGCCAGGAGAAACCATGATGGCTGATGGCGTTGTGTACCCTGTTACTCTGACCGCCTATAGTCTACATCCTGCTTGAGTGCCCTAACATTTTGGAGTTTGTTTTTGTGAAAGCCATATGTGGCCAGAAGGATTGTACATGTGTGTGTGTGTGTGTGTGTGTGTGTGTGTGTTTGTGTGTGTGTGTGTGTCTGCACGCACACTGCCATAGTGTGAAAGGCATTTGTGCCAGGTTTAAAAAAAGATTCATATACTTCAAAAAAGATTCTTATATGCTTAAAAAGTAAATATTCTTGCTTTCAAAGGTACATTTTAATAAACTACGGGGCGACTTTTCTAGACTTGGTAAAGGATGACACTAATGGCTTTATTCATTCCACCGGGCAGGCCTGGTCTTGCTGCTCTGAGACACTGCGCTGATGACTGTGGTCTTTTGTGGCTTTAGACTATTTACAAGCCCTTTGTTATCACCCTTCAAAATCTGAACGATTTGCCTTATGGAGTAGCCTATGTTTTTTAAGCAATCAAAAATCAAGAGGCAGATCTGAGAACTCCAGCTCCTGGTCAAAATCTTATGTGTGATATTTCAGCTCAGCCATAGGAAATGATAAGAGCTATTTCTAACAGGCTTCATAGCAGAAAGCTGCTCTTCCCACTCCAGATTCAGTTCACAGCCAGTGCACTGCCAATACTCAGGGACTGGTTGTCAAGGACAAGGCACGCCGCTCAGCCCACGCTCAGAGTCCACATCGCCAGCCCTCCCTCTAGATGCTCCTTATTTGGAAGAAAGGTGGTCAGTGTAGAAACAATTCTGCCTCTTAGTACTCATTATTTTTCCATTCCTAGGCCCTTTCTCTCTTTCTCCATGAAGCCCAGGATCTATATAATGACACAAGCCTCTCCTTGGGGCATTTCCACAGCGAGATAATTCCCTACCTGATCTTTGTGCAATGACATTCATGAGAGAAAGAGACCACGCAGGAGGGAATCTATGCTCTTTTTTTTATACTCTTCTAGTAAACGAATGAAGCTTTCAGCATTACTTTCATTCTGGGTCTCCACAGCCCAGCACCCCGGTGCCCAGCTGCTCCTCTTTCTCCAGTGCAGCTCCTGACAGTGATGAGTGGAAGGCTCTTTGCACTCACTCTTCTTTTGACTGCAGCACTGTAACAAATGAATCCATTTTTAGGGCTTTCCATAATGAGGACACTCAGTTTGATTGCTTTTCCTAGATTAGAAAGATAAGTCAAGACCAGATAGTTTCTTAGAAAGAGAAAAGAAGCAGTGAGGTGAGGAAGAAAGGAAAGAGGGAGAAGAAAAAGCTATAGGATTATAACAACAAAATGTTCATGAGATTTTAATTACTTAGTTACATCTTAATCAAATAACTACAAACTGTGCTCATAATCATAAACAATGCTTTGCCATGCATGTTTTATGTAGCATTAGGCCTTACTCATGCTCACAAAGCACATGAGTGTGCAGATAAGGACACGGTAGATGTGTAGTCTGAAATAAGGCAGTATAAACAAGTTAGATCCAGGCAGGATCTAACTTCAAAATTCAATGTTTTGAATATACATCCCATAACATGAGCTGATGAATTTACTTCTATCTTATGACTCATACTGAGACTTAAGATGTTATATCTCTGATATTTTAAATATTATACCTTAGCTATGTCATTCTAGAATATTTCTCAGTAAGTCAATGGTCCAAACACTCTCAAAGTTTTTAACGTTTTGTTTCACAGGCAACACTAGTCCCTAAGCTTGCATCTTCTCTTTCAAAATCTGCAGGGCCCAAATGACTAATCCCAACCATAAATAGGAGTGAAAAAAGGTAATATGTGCTTGTTTAATCTATCAGGTGCGTTCTGAAGAATGTGAAGTTGACTTATCATAACCTACATAGTGGGAAAATGATAATTTATGGAAAAAACATAGATAGATTTCACTAATTAAGCTCTAGTGAACCATCGAACATCAAAGTAAATCATTAATGTGTAGTAGCAAAGAAGAAAGAAGACAAACAGACCTGACAGCTTCTGCAATAGAGAATTCTGTCTGAAGTCCTTTCCATAGCAACCAGATGTGGGTGGCTAAACATCTGAGACTTACTTGCAGACTACAGATAAAGTGGTAGTGGAAATTTCTGCAATAGTTACTGTTGTTGAGGAGTCACTGAGAGTGACTGGAATTTGGCATGGGCATGACAAATGTCAAAGCTAGCCTTCATTCTGAAAATTACCTTAAAGCATATGTCTATGTATCTCTATTTTTAAGGTTTTTAATTGGATGTCTTAGTCATATACTGAAAATTTGTAGCATTCTTCCTTTCAGAGATCTAACTAATCTACTATTTCTAGTATAGTTCTTTCAATAATATCTAGATTTCTGCCTATGAGAAAAAAAATGTTACTTCTGGTTAGGTTTACAACCTAAACTTGTACTAGAAATGAAGTATTTAAGTTAGACCACCTTCCTTGAGTATTTTCCTCTCTGAATTTCCTCTTAGCTATGTTCAATTTTTACTAGATAAACAGAATTTAGCACATAAATCTAGACTAAAATTAATGTTGCTCCAAGTGCACATGAATCAATTTAATTCAATGTCGAGGAGGATTCAAACTATGCATCTTTTTTTAGCTACCTCATACAGTACAGGTATTGATTTGCACTGACCAGCCCTCATAAATAATTGATTTCAATCCCTGATTGCCCACTTGGAATTTTATTTCTCCTTTTATGTTTTGTATTTTGAACAGGCTATACTTAAATCCTCATTGTTTGGTTGTACAACAGTTGAACATTGTTTAAGTGTCACATTTTCTGAACTGCGTTCCTCTCTTCTTAATAAAATGCATTTGATCTATTTTGTTCCAAAGTTCAGTACTTTGCTTTCAGTCATTTATAAAAGTCTGAATGATTGACATAATTGTTGATATTAAAATAATGAAAAATATTCTTCCACTCAAGTAGTTAACCTATGTTTTCCTCTCGGTTTCTGGATTTAAGAGTGCAATACTCTGGCAGTGTATTTTCCTGCTCATGTAATACCCTTTATTCTAAAGGAATCAACTATTTGCATAGTGCTCTATGCCACATGTTTTACAATTGGAAAATAATTGAACTGTTTTCAAATCATGAAAATATGCATTTTATTAATGAATGCTAACATATTTTAATGTAAATGTTAATGTCCTTTAAATAAACTGAATATAAGAAACTTTCTCCATATACTTATATTTTTTTATGTCCTATTAGAAAAAAAGAATTCACTCTATTCTAGTTTGCATTCTAGATACAAAAAATACAAAGTTGAAAAAGACATAGTTCTTGTTCTTGAGCTGCTCAGTCTAGTAAGGGGATCAGCTAGGCATTTTTTAAAATGTAAATTTTAATGCAACCTATTTAGTCCTGTAAAAATAGGAATGACAAGGATCATTGTACAAGATTGTTGATTGATCTTATAAAGTTTCTTGTATGTATTTTATGATTATGTTCTAAGAAAAGAGATTTCCAGTAAGAAATGAAGCATCCTTGAACTAGATCAGAAAATTATGTTATGGAACATTTTGATTAACTTGTATTTTAATCCCAATTGACAAAAATCACTAATAAACCCAGTTATTATGGCATACTGTATGCCTTGGCGTGTATTACTTTGTGTGGGCTATTCTGTTTGACCTTTACCATAAATTTAAGTAATGTTTAATATTTATGATTAAGTTGTACTTTAAGAATTTTATAAACCAAAGAGAAATTTATAAAATGTTTTGAAAATAATTTTCTGTTATAACCAATAGTCATGATAAATATGAATATTGATGACTTATGTGACATCACTACTCAACAAATTTAGGTAAAATAATATTATTTATACTATAGGACAGAATAACTGACATTATCCTAAATTTGCTAGTAATATTAATGAAAATTATGATTAAGGAAATAAGCAAAATGAGTTCTTTTTCAATGGGAAAAGTGTTCCAGTATTTTTTATGTGTGTCTTTTTGAGACAGGGTCTCATTATGTGGTTCAGGTTGGCCTTGAGCTCACTTTGTAGCCCAGGGTGGTCTCGAATTTAGCAGTGATCCTCCTGCCTCAGCCTCTCCAGTGCTGGGATTACAGGCTATGCCACCACACCTGGCCTAGGAGTCCCAGCATTGCACTGTTGACCCTGGTTAAGAGCATGAGATTTTAACATACTTGCCAGCACATAAGCTAATTTCTCAATTTCATGTAAAACTAAGCTACCACTGCCCATGCGCTGGTGGGCATACAGGCTAGTGATATTTGAGCCTGATTTTTACTGGCTTAGGTTGAGACACACCTAGGGACTCAGTAAAGTTCGCATCCCATATGTCTGTTAGGGTATTTTAGAGATGATGGGCATGTGGTGAGCAAACTGAGGTTGAATGTGGGTGTCCCCACCACATGATAGGCTGAAGGTCCAGGTGGGGAAACATGGAAGGAGGAGAAGCCTGCCGATACCTCCCAAGTTGGTGCTTCTTGAGCTGGTGAAGGTTTCATTGCTGCCACTGCCTACGGACCTTAATTGCAGCTTTTTCAGCCTTACAATGTGGTCTCATGCCAGCAACTCTCCTGTGAGCTTCCAGGCCTGCAGCCTCTGATTCCTTGGTCCCTCCTGTTTCAAGTCTTCCAGCTTCTTGGACTGAACAGCTATGGTGGTAGTTTCTCTGAACCTGCACTTTTCAGATGGCCATTGTAGGGCCTTCTATTCCCTGCTTATCTAACAAATGCCCTTTAAATTACCGATCACACCCTGTCATCAGTAGGTTCTGCTCCTCTAAAGAAGCCTGACTAATAAACCCCTGAAGTGGATTTGGCTGAACTCCTTCTAAGGGTCATTTTTATTTTTACTATATTAATATAAATGAATGGCCACCTAAAGTGCTGAGATTAGGGGTGTGAACTGTCTTCCCTGGCTCACAAACATATTATTTTATCTCTCTCTTTTATTGGTATATATTTTTATACATACTAACAACACTCATCATGGGGATTATGGGCAGTGTATACATATAAATTATGAGAGATAGAGAGAAATGATAGAGATGAGACAGATGATTGAGATAAAGGTAGAGTTAGAGTTAGAGACGGAGAGAGAGACAGAGATGGAGGCGGAGGCGGAGGCGGAGGCGGAGGCGGAGATGGAGACAGACACAGAGATGGAGACGGAGATGGAGAGGGAGACGGAGAAGGAGGCGGAGATGGAGACGGAGATGATGAGGGAGACAGACAGAGATGGAGACGGAGACGGAGACGGAGACGGAGACGGAGATGGAGACGGAGATGATGAGGGAGACAGACGGAGATGGAGACGGAGACGGAGACGGAGACGGAGACGGAGACGGAGATCCTTTTTTACTCATCCAACCCCTCCTCTCCCTCTTATCTTTTCCCTTTTCCACACACACTCCTTTCCCATGTCCACAAAGTCTGTCTCCCAGTTTAGTATTACCCGTCTTTTATTTTTCTCTTATTTACTTATACTTTGGGATTCTCATATAGGGGAATGCGAGTGATATTTAATCTGATGTGTCTGATTTATTTTACTCTTCACTATGGTCTCAAGTGGCATCCAGCTTTTTTTTACAAATGACTCAAATTAAGCCTTCCTTATGAGTATCACTCAATTGTTGATGCGTACCAAAGTGTCCTTACCGAGTCAACTCTTGATGGACATACAGGCTGCTTCTGACACTTAGCTACAAGGGTCCTGCTGCTGTAAACACGGGCACGCACGTATCTATCCAATGTGATATTCTATTCTTTCCTCCCAGCTCTTCTTCCTCTCTCAATTTTTCTCACTACATTCCTTTGTTACAGTATTCTAACAGCTCCAGAATATTAAAACTCTATATGCATGTTTAACAATAATTTGATGACTTCTCCACTAGCTGCTAATTACAACAAGGATTAATTATACTGTTTCCTCCCTTTTTATTTTAGGATATTAATGTACCTTGGTTTTACATGATTAAGATAATGTTGAGTACTGAACTTCAATAGCTGTACATTTCGTTGTCATATGATAAATCAATAAGTACAGAATTAAAGCAGAGTATAATTCAGAACAAATATTATTCTATAAAACTAATTAAGAAAATAAACAATGATTATAAGTACCACATCCTTTGAGACAATCGGCAAATAGTGCTTAAGCAAACAAGATAAAGCATCCAGAAAAGCACTTTGTTAAGTCTAACACAAGTTCAGAATTAAAGGACAAAAATTTAAGTTACACTTTACAAAAATCTGTTTATTTCCCCATTTGAAAGTTCTTAAACTTTTTTAAATAGTGGGCTTCATTAGCTACCGGTAATGTGTGACACTCAGAAATGTATTCTTGTAAGGAGATTTTACATTCCCTCATGAAAGTAACAAAAAGCCAGAGAATGGTTTGTATTCTAGAAAGTTGGAGCAATATTTGTGAAATTACATAGAAGATTCACATGTGAAAATGCATTGGCAGGTGGGAATTAAGGAGACCTTAGTGTATAGACACCTCTCTGAATATTCAATCTAATTCTCCACAACCCCATGTTCCTATAGTCTCCCATGACATCATTTAGGTAATTTCCATATGTTTTCATTAGATCAGAGCTGTTTTAATACAATAAAATAATATAAAATAGCATTTCTTAAATTTCCATGAAATCATAGAAAAGATGGAAGTCTTCATACACAGAAATGTTCTTCTTTATATTATCTATTTGCAAAAGTTCTCTAGAGAAAGAAGTGAGATGTTTTTATAGCTTTACCTGTCAGCAATGATAAATGCAACTACGAGGAAAAATGTAGGCACTGAAGGAAACATCCCTGCAGTATAAAAATATTCATTAAATTTTAGAAATATTTTTGCCTATTTCTTATTGAATAAATATGCTTTCAAAACAAAAACAGTCTGTAGGATTGGCAAAGAGGAAGGAAACATTTTCTTAGGAATCTACTTATTATGTGTATTTGTACACTATTTCCACTATTCCATGTAAATGATTTGAATTCAAAAGATTGTTACCATAAACTACTAATTATTAATTTATAAATTATGACATTATATTTGATCCTAGAGAAACAGTACATATAATACTAAAATAGTGAGTACAAAATGTGAAAAATAAATTACAAAATTTTTCCTGTTGGGAACATAAGCTATAAATCAATTATATTCAAGATACCCATATTATTTTAAGGAAATGTTTGTAACATAGAACAACAAATAGTGAGAAATAGTTTTTTAAATATAGGGATAAATTTGACTATGAGGACAAAATGTATCTGATAATGGCCAGGAAAGACAGACAACAGTTCAAGAAAGGTAGAGGGATTGATACGTAAGAAGATGGTCTCTAAGACTAACTGCTGTATGTCACCTCCACCCCAAATTAAGAGACAACATTGATACAGGATTCAGGGAAAGAGTATGTTTTAGTTCATGTTTCTGAAAGACATGGTTTGGTATTCTCAGCAAAGTAGGGCTGCTTGTAAAGGGCTTAATATCAAATGCTTAGCTGCAGCAGGACCCTATTTTTCTTGAAAACCAAAATATTACATATGGAGTAGTGTATTTGGAAACTGAAGTTTAAATCCTGTTCTCATACAGGAAAGAGAATTCTCTGTGTTAAAATAATTCAGATCTTTCCAGCAAGAATGCAGTGTTCCACTGTTTTATGATTTTAGAAAGCCTTGTTTCTGAAAATCTATGACTAGAGAATTATCACTGAGCTCCTGTCTTTTTATTAACTGACACAGTTGGTATTAATAGGTTTACATTTTAGCAAACACTTTTCATTCATTTTTTTCCTATGTTTTACAAAAGAAAATAGCATCAAGGTGTACTGTGTTTAATGATGATGATATTTGATTATAATATGTTTTTATAATAGAGCAAGCATTACTCCATTCACTTCTGCTTCTGTTATAGTGGAAAAATCAAAGGTCAGCCTGATGTGTTCTTTAAAATGACATTTTCTTATGTGTGCACAAGACAATTGTTTCTTTTTGTTTCTGGTGTCTGGTCTTCAGTGTAATTTTGGTGGTTATTTTACTTCGTTAAGTGTGCATCGTTGCTCTGTAGGAATATAAATTATAAAATTATATTGGGCCCTCAATTAAGCATGAGTTTAGGAAATTATACCTTTTCCAGAACACTGTCCTAGTTATTTTACCTTCCTTACTCTACTCAGCTGACATCCTCAGCAACACTCTCTACTTCAAGGATGAGTCATATAAAAATAATTATGCTCTTATAGCCCATGTTTAAGAGTTTGCACAGGAGGATGTTTTTTTCCTGGGCATCTGTGTCTTCTTATCTTGCAGATGACCATGTGTTGTTTGTTGTGTTTTGGGGGGATGTTCTGCAGAAACCTTCATTATTGTTGTGGCATGATTACGTCTGTGAAAACAGGGTCATTATTTTTAGCAAGCTATGGCTAAAGCAAGCCATTGAGATCAGAGACTGTCTGCATTCCCCTCCAAAGTTTCTGGAGAAGTAGGAATGATTACACTTTCCCTTCTGGCTAAGCTGTCTCCTTTCCTGTCCATGCATTGAATGTAGCGCATGCTAATACGCCTCTCTCTGATTTGTACAGTGCACCTTCCTCTTTGAGTTTGATTTATTTGGTGTTGGTATAAACTTATGGGCAAAATACTCTACCAATGTTTTTCATTCCATGGCCTCTTTATGAGGTTTTCAAAGCTGTGTTTTCTATGGCAGATGATGAGAGCTACTATATCTTTGGATGGGAGGTATGAGAAAGAAAGACAGTTGTATACACAATTAGTAATAAAATTATTCAGTTGTTCAATCTTTCAAGTAGTTCCCCACCACAGTACTAATTACCTAGTTACTGCTCACATCTGTTTGGTAGTGAATAGTGTAATGTTGAAGAACTACAGAACGTTTTCTCAGGTTATCAACCCAAGAACTTTTTCTTAGTTGCACAACTTTGGTTTACCCTTCACTGAAGTGACTCAAAGCACTTCTCATTTTCTGTCTGAGACTCATAATAATGAAATTATTGTGAATGTGAATAAAAGTCACAAACTATTAAACAAAGACACATATTTTGATCTCTCTTTCTTTCTCTTCCTCCTTCTCTTCTTCCCTCTCTCTTGTCTATTCTTGAGATGCAAAGAATTCAACCCAGTGCCTGTGTGTGCAAGGCGCCCCCCCCCCCCGCCGAGCTACATTCCCAGCATTTATTCATTTATTTGTTTATTTCATCTGGCCTTCTCTCTCTTCCCATCTCTCACTGGTCACATGCAGACTCTCCCTCCACTCACACGTTTATCAGCAATAAACTAGATCTTATTCATGTTATACATGAATACCATAGATATTCTACACTATTAACAATTTATAGAAATAATCATATCATATATATTTCCAGTTTGGCCTTCATGCTTCTTAATTATTATATAAAAAGGACTAAATGCTCCTTGACTTACAATGGGATTATGTCTTGATAAATGTATTTACAAGTGGGAAATATTGCAAAGTCACACTGCCTTTTCTGGACCTGGCTTACTGAATGTCACAGCTCAATGGCACCATGGGTTGGAGAATACGGGTTATTCATCTTCACAACAGTGTGACTGACTGAGCGCTGCCCAGGGTCATGACAGCATCATAATAAATATTAGGAGCCTGGGAGAACAAGAATACGAATTCTGCTTCTCCTTTCTTTTTTGTTTTATTTTTTGGTCTGTTTGAGACAGGGTCTCGCTGTGCAGTTCAGGCTGGTCTTGAGCTCACTTTGTAGCCCAGGCTGGTCTTGAGCTCGCAACAATCCTCCTGCCTGAATCTCCCAAGTCCTGGGATTGCAGTCGTGTGCTGCCAGGCCTGGAGGAATGCAAATTTTGAAGAGTGGCTTCTACTGAATATCTATTGCCTTCACGTGGTTGTAAACCAAACCAAAACATAAGTAGGAGCAGCACCACAGGGTCTCTGCTATGCAGGAAGGGCGCAGACTTCATTTAGTCCCCTTTTGATTATGTGCCCTCCTTGGGAATCGAACTGAGGACTCTGTGCTTGTCAGGCAGGTGCTTGTGCCCCTCAACTATTTGCCCAACCCATACTTTTGTTCTGAGGCTCAAATAAAACCTGTTTAAGAAATCTTGACTTGAGTTCTTAAAAACCACTCTTTTTATTTTGTGAGAATTTATACTTGGAAAAAGTTTTATCTTACCTTAAATATCCAATTATATGCAATCAAGTATTCATTTTAGAATATCTACCTTTGGTCCGTTATGCTTGTTCCTCCCTTCCAGCCCCGTCAGTCCTCTTCTGCTGCTTATTATCCGAACTAAGCCTCGCCGACGTTTCCACCTGTCTTACTTCATTTAGCTTCTTTTTAATCCTGAAATCCATTCTGTTGAACTCTGTATCTTAGTATTTCTCTATTTCTTTATTAAAGTCACTCTCAGATGATCGCTGACCTTCTCATACCAACTCTTCCTGCAAAAACTTTCTCAATATTTTTAGCCAGTTATGGTTGACTTAAAAATAACTTTCCTGATAGCTATGCATATCTCTGATTAATAGTAAATATTTTGCAAAGTAACAATTCACTAAATTTATTTGTTTTTCTCCAAAGCTTTACTAAAAATGTATATTAGGTACTTTTCTACAGTCTTATATGAAATGGATCACTGTAATCTTGCTGTTTGTTTTTAGTTCTATGGGACTCTGTATAACTTAGTTTTATTTTAGATCATTATTTTTTCCACTTGTTAATAAACTGAGATTAAAATAATAAGAGAACAACAAAAATAATGAATATAAATTAGAAAGCTAAAAATATTTGGCTCTTTTTATATAAACAGGCTCTTTCATTATTTATTTGTTTGTTTGTATGTTTATTTATTTTTGTACTGCTGGGAATCAAACTCAGGGTCTTGACCATACCAGGAAAATTCTCTACCACTGAGGTATAATTTCAGTTATTCTTTTTATATAAAACTCCCTTAAAGTGTAATGCTCTAACCTAAAGCATTATGTTCAGCAAACTTAACATCTATTAGAAATTTCCCATATTCATTATATTTTTGATGAGCAGTGAAAAATACGAGCTGATACAAATGACATACACAATTGCTGTCAGTGAGAAATGATTTCTGCCATACGTATAAGAGGAAAAGTCATTCCTTTATCTTGGGTTCACCATGGGTGATATCTTTATGAGATTATGATATTCGGTGTCTTATTTTCATACAAAATTACATTGTATATGAAAACAGTAATAGTAGGAGAGATAGGAAAAATAAATCAATACCACAGGAAAGCAATGTTCATATAAAACTGAATGTTAATGCCATACATCACTAATAAGCCATAAATTTGTATTCATTCTTAGATCAATGAGGCCATACAATGACATTTTAATGAATTGAACCAGAACACACAATGAAATGGAACATAAATGAAAATAAAATGATATTTTAGTAATGTCTTGGGTATGGAAATGTCTGGTGACATTATTTTTGTTTTTAAATTCTCCAAAGCTAAATACATTATTAAGAAAATAACAAAGTAAAATATAAACTCTATAAGTTTAACATGTTTATTTTTTCCCTTCAGATCTCTAAGGATAAATTCTGTACCCACATGTTCCCTCAAGATATGATCTAATATAAATTCATGCTTTTTATTTCTACAGTAATAGAAATAAATTTCTTAACTCTCATCTGCTATGTCAATGTTTTGCACTGTCAAAATATGCCAACTGATTTTTATCTCTGTGGAGGTATACATCCAAAACTTTTGAAAGTGTATGAAGGTTTAGACAATGAAAATCACAATCTTTTACACAGCCATACTTGTAAAGTACTTGCAATATTAGTGGATAATATCAAAAGATTGCACAGGAGCATTATTTTATTCTATGCATACACTATTGCAAAATGCCGTATTTGAGAAAAAAGATTAAGTTTGCATATTAAATTAAAAATACGTACTTGGCTCTTTTTATATAAACTTAGGCTCTGCTATCAGGTACTGTCATACCTAGGTGTAACCTTAAAACACGGCAGGTTTGAATTTAACATTGTGCAGGTCAAAGTATGTTTGTAGCAAATTGAGAAACTTAAGTTTAATAAAAACATTATTTCCTTTTTCTGAAAAATATATTTCTTGTTGTCTTTTTAAGAATTAAACCATGAAGGAATATAAATTCCTTTTCATATTTCAGATTTAGACTAATCATCATATTTGAGCCATGTATACGCAAAGGGATTCAGTTGATGGGTGCAATTTTGAAAATATGTTTTGTACTGTTCTCCCAAAAGATCAAATCAGAAATGGAATATATCAAGGATATCAAAGACTATAAATACACTTTAATTACAGTGGTATATTAACAAGTGGTCAATGCATAACACTTAGCTGAACTGAATTATTTTGGTTCTGGGTGTGGAAGATCCACATGAGGACTGTTGCCAAGATCATAAAGGAGAGCTGGAGGGGAAGATGCCATGCTGTGGCTGGAGGAGCTTGTTGTATTACCTTTCCTGACGTGAATTCAGCTGTTCTCTTCATCAGAGGAGCTCGGGTCATTGCTATCACTGACAATGACTTGGTTCTCTTTTGGTGAACTCTGGTCCTTACCTTGAGCATCACTTCCTGGCTCCAGTGCAGATTTCTCTACCTGCTGGCACAGATCCTTCATACTGCTGATGCAGACTCTGTAGCTTCCACCACTGACATTTGGGCCTTTCCAGTGCAGATCCTTCAAGTAGAGTTGCACGAGACTACCATGGGCTCTAGGCCTCAAGCTGTACTTGTGGAGGACTCTGCCATGGGCTCTAAGTCTTCAGCTGAACTCCTGCAGAACTTTGCCATGGGATCCAGGACTTGAGCTGGATTCCTTGGGTCTCTGTGTGGATAAATCTGTTGCACTGTACTGCACTTGAATTTTTGGGTGAATATTATAAACTAATTCTGTAAATCCTGTGTCCTGTGTTAGATCTATTCCTTTGCAAACCCTGACTACAATGATATCAGCTTCGTTTATTCTTCTTGTAACCTATCACATACCTCCTGCCTTAGTTTTCCACTATGGTAACAATGCCATAGATAATTACCTTTTTTTTTTTATTTTATTTAAAAAAAAATACAAGTACAAAAACATATTGACAAACAGACACCAATTAGCATAAAAACTAGTACAATCACAACTAATCTATAGACAAGGTGATATGATCTCAACAGTGGTTATTGCTTTATCCATTGATATCTTCGAAGTGTAAATATATAAGCCCATATCCAGACATGCAAATTTAGTCAGACAATTAAT
>PVLD010020589.1:0-33545 GCA_004027595.1 Dinomys branickii | reverse complement strand
AGTTAGTGTATACAAGTAACAAATCTTTTACATTTTTATTATAACATTTTAAAAGAGAGTAGCAGAAGAAATAATTTGAAGAGTCATAGGCAATGTATTACTGTTGGCTGAAAGTAAGTAAATAGGAAAACTTATATGTCTGTTTAATAAAAATAAATGCCTGTTTTCACAAACACAAATACACACACACACACACACAGAGGTTGAAATACTATTGTCAGTAATTACTAAGTTTACTCTCCAAGCCTCAGAGTACAGTATAACATACGATCCACTGAGGTCTTGATTTGACTCACTGGGTGCAGGAGGCTGAGTTAGCTCCGCACCACTCCCTCCCCTCCGCTGTATTCCGCTGTCCCCTAAGCAGGCCATACGAGAGTACTGCACAATGGAGTTGTGAAAAAACCACGGAATAATGTTAAAAGTTTATCATCTTTCGGGGCTGCATCACCAGCTATCTAGGGCTTTCTGACCTAGACTACAGGTCAGACTGTAGGTGGACCACAGATTGGATGTGGCTGACTTAGAGCATACTTTCTAGGATGGTGATAGAATTCTAAACTATGTTAAGTCAGAAGTTAAGCTATCTTCAAAGGGTACACATTCAAAACAAACCGTGTGTCACAGTGTGGTTTGTAATCGGGCCTATTGTTCACCTAGAGAGGAGAATATGGTGGCACTCCATGTAATCACCAGCAAGGAGCAACAAGATACCTTGTAGTAGCCACACCTGGTGGTGCACACCCATAATCCCACCACTGAAGAGGCTGAGGCAGGAGGATTGCTGGGAGTTAGAAACCAGCTTGGAACACATGGTGAGTCCAAGGCAAGCCTGAATTGCACAGCAAGACCCTGTCTCAAAAACCAAATCAAAATAAACATGGTTATAGTAATTCCAAAATTACTACAGACATACTATCCATAGGAGTCTGACCTAGCAGCCTTGTTCCCAGGGAGCTCTCTGCAGTAATAAGAATTCATTTGGATATCTTCATATTAATTAATTTTGAAAACCAGTGTTTTCCACGTGACAACCCCAGAAACTGAGAGACACGTGGCAGCCTTGCTAGTGGAAGAGCAAAGGGCTTTGTCAGATATTCTCTTTAATCAAGGTCACCTTGCTTTTCCCAAATGACACACCAATACTATGAGATTACCAGTGATGTAGTAAGGTTTGTTCTCAGCCTAGATTTTGGAGATGGTTAAGTAGCGGTCTGCCGCCAGAGTTAGTGCACAGAAAGTAATCAGCGATCTGGCCCCGAGCCAGGGTTTGCATCACTTTTGTGTATACATAAATGTCCTGCAGTGCCTTCTCTGGCTGCTGCTGCTACCATGAAGAGTAGTAGGTTCTGTGCTCACTACAGAGAATGCAGTTGGGCCTGGCTGAGGGTCCCAGCATATAGATGTAGAGGGTGACTGGCTCAGCACAGGCTGGGATGGTCCAGTGAAAAACAAAGAACTCCATTATGTGTTGGGAAAAGGACCAGGGGAAAGAAAATCTGTGGTACATGTTTAGCAGGTAGTATCTGTGAGCTGAGGATCAGAATACTGCAGGCCATCCTGACGTGTACATTGACAGAGGAGGAGAAGGAGGCAGAAGAGTGAGCTTCGGGTCATGGTGTAGACATCCTGAGCTCTACTGAGACAAACAAGCTGTATCAATGTCTCTTACCCTTAGTCTCAAAGGGAAGAGAAGGCCCATCAAGCGAATGTATTCTTCTCCTGGTCAACCAATTTCATCAATTGGCTTTCACCGATACCATATCTGGGTATCAATTTGAGATGGACCTGGGAGGAACTTCCCGGTGACTCTATCAGATCCCAGTCAGACTCCAGCTTCTGAGTCTTGACCCTTGAACAGAGACCACAATGCACTTCTCTGATTTCCCAGATGAGATCCCACAGCCCATTCAGTCCCAGGCCCATAGTGGCAATTGCTGTCCAGGCCTAAGTTCATTGTATCTATGAGCAAATGACAGGTGATCCTGACACAGGCTCATGCCCCGACCGGAGCCTTGATCACTACCTGCTTCCTACACAAGGACAGTGAGACTTCTCTTCACAGGAAACCTTCTACTTTATACATCAGTCTTTTGTTTTCTATTTTGTTCTCTTTAGACAGAACAAGGTACATGGCTCACTTTATAAGGAATCTTAACCGGGAAAGGGTGTCTCAACATCAATTGAAAAGTAAATTAGCTGAGAACAGGAAAGTTCTATGAACTCACTTCCCAGGGTGCTCAACACACCAGATTTTTTTTTTCCATATTGATTCTTCCTGAGATCATCCCGCAGGGCTATACTGATGGAATATCATCACCCCAGGAATTCATACATGTCCTGCACTTTGGGAGTCAAATAAGGACAGACCTCAGTTCAGACCCTTCTTCCATCTTTTCATGCATAATCAATATAAGGTTTCCTGAGAGGTGGGTGTCTGGTAATGGATCCTCACATCACGTGATCATGTTTGAGTGCAGGCTCACTCATATGTCCTCGTCCCCTATCTTGACCTCTCACTTTGCTGAGCATCTCTGTAATGTATCGTGGTTTGTACTCAGTCTTGTCAGCAAGCTGGGCTTCTAAGGGACATGGTACCTTTTGTCAGTGTCATAATTTTTGCATAAATCCACTTCCCTTGGACATGGTCAACAAGGCTCTGAGTCACAACAACCTGAGAACTGAACATTAATATGCATGTCAGACACATGTTCAGAGTGAGGAAGGAAAAGAGAGTCAGTCCAGTGGTTAGAATTTGAGATCTCTATGTGAATGAGGAAGGGGGAGGCAATCAAGGCCGTGGCATGGATATTAGAAGAATCTTCTGGCCCCAGAGCTAGTGCTTTACTTTAGGATGAACTTTTCTTTTCTACTGAGCTCCCTGCTTGATGCGGGAGAGTTGGTGTGGCGCTTTATGCAAATGTAGGTCCTTCACCATCCCTTTCCACCACTTGATCCTCACTCCTGAGATCACATATACTCTCTGAGGTACACCTGTTGTTGCTATGTACTGTGGACTTTCCCTGTGAGAGCAAGCAGCTGCTCTCTACACGGACCACTGAGCAACTACACAGGGTCTAAAAAGGCCTCCTGAAGCAGTTAAGCTTCTTTCAAAAAATCCACAGCACCCTCTTGAGGCTCTTGATCAGATCACATGAGAGCTCATTTCATTCATTTAACAAATGTTTATTTATACTTATGACATTGCCACTGCATTTCCCACACTTACATTGTTTGTCTTTGCTTGTTTCTTTTTCTATGCATTTATCTATTTTGTGTTGAAATATTCCTCTAGGTGTCTGTACAAGTTTAGTGTTCTTAAACTTACCTGAGTGTTTCAAATGAATAATAGGAATTGGTTTTGAAGACTAACTGGTGAAGTTATTTCATTTGAGCCTTACATTAAACGTGCAGCTGGATTATGTGAGAATTATTTTATTGCTCTGTGGATTTGAGGACAGAAAACAGACTGAAGGCTAAACTTCTCATTGTCAGCTGAGCTTAAAATAATGTCAGTCAGGCAGCTGCCCCACCCACTCTGCATGACTAAACCACTCAAAACACCCTGGACTGCAAGCTTGAATGAGCTCTTTAGGTTGAAAATACTTTACAGACAACATCCCACACTGTTGCCAGGACAAGGTACCATTATCCAAAACTCCACTAGGATAGAACAAACTTTCAAAATGAATCCGACCTTTCAAATGAGTTTGGCAGAATTTCCTCTTCTTAAACATGTGAAGACTTGTTTTATGACTTAGCATACGACTATGCAGGAAAATAACACATGTTCAATTGAGAAGAACGTTCCTAGGCTCTTGCGAGTAAAGTGGGTGATAGTCTGAGAAGAAGGTCACATCGGTGAGGGTGCTATTTGTCCACACAATGAAGCAGGATACGCAGCTTTCCACCAGTCAGACCTGCATTCACCCATCCCTCTGAACCAATCCTGCAGAACCACCTGCTGTAGAGGAAGCAGGACCATTACACTGACTTGTTCTCCTGCTGGAGAATACATTGTAGGATATTTACCAGGGTTGGAGATGCATAATCTTTGCAATTCTACTTTGTGTCAGACCACAGGATCTATGCCATACTGGGTGACAATCTGATATGTGAAACCATACAGGCTAAATTCCTGCTCACATAGCTTGCTCACTGCATCTGATGGGTGATGATTCTACACGTGGTCATCTTTAGTCTCCTATTAAAATCCATAGAGAATCACTTCTTAGAATAATGCTGAGAAAACTGGCAGAAAGTCAAGGGAGAGGATTGTGGGAGCACCTGGCCTTGGTCCTATTGTCCATAAGTAACACAGGATTTGCCTAAATTATCTTTCATTTAACAATGGAAGACAGTGAAGCCAAGACACATTTGTTTGAGGTAGAAGTTAATATCTGCTACCTAAAAGGACTAGATATGGGGACAACATCATAATCTTAGTGCAAAAGACTGTGTCAGCACACTCCAAGGTGCTTTCAAAATTGTTTATAATGGCAATGTTTGTAACCGCTCATAATAAGAAACAATATTAATTTCTAGAGAGCAGTTTATGGCAAAATTGACTGTTCATATAAATGTAGCTGCCTTTTGAGATCACAAAATCACACTCAGATGAATGTCACAAGCAGTAGAGATAACGTAGGCCCAGGGTATCTCTCCAGAGGTTGACATCAGGCACTGGGAGAAAACATGTGCACATACCATGCCCCACAGCTGGAGGCCAGGCAGAGCGGGCTCTCCACGCAGCCCATTATCTTTTCATTTTGGCCACATGCTGCTGAGACCCCTTCTACTTGTAAATTGATCAGGCATCAGTCTGCTGGGTCCCCAGTCTCCAAGGGACCAAGTTGTCTTCTGAGCATTCCTTGAATCCCTGTAGTAAGTTTTAAAGTGCAGATAAGCTACTGCCCAGTGTAGCATATGGGAGCAGACAAGAAAAGCTTCAAATGTAGCCTTAGATTCAATCTGTAGCACTAAGCCCTCCCCACTTAGCCTTCATGGAACCCCATTCTGTTGTGCCAGCTGACGTCAGAATACAGAAGCACCACCCTTCTCATTAGGATTGCTCTTATTCTCATCGGGGCTCTTGGAACGCTGCTAAAAATAGTTGGGTCAAACAGGAAACCAAAGGATCAGAAAAGAGAATGGAGGAGTGCCAGCTATTTCTTCCTAACCCATAGTTATCATCTTGCCTCTCACTCAAAACCATTTTTCCAATTAAAGAGAGATCCAGTTCTACTTAAAGATGAGTAGTACATAATCATATAAGACCAACCAGGGCTCAGGATTGAATATCAGTTGGAGACAGAAGGTCATCTCTAGAGCATTAGATACTTTTAGGCAAGAAAATATATCAATTTCTTTTAGAATCCAAAATTAAATGAATGTAATCTAAGATGGATTATTATATTTTTCTCTAATTTTATGTAGTTATAAAATAGAATTTTAATACACATGTATTACAGAAGAGTGCTAAAAACATAAGGACCCATCAATCATGTGCAACAGCAAGCAGAAACACCGAAATGACACCCAGGATTTGGAGGCAGTTTTATTTATGTCAACTGGCACTGATTGGGATCATTCCCAAAATATCAGGTCCTGAGCTCTGGTGGTCTAGGGCTTATATGGGATAAGCAAGCAAGATGTACAGAAAGAAAATGGTTTGTCAGTTGGGGGTTGGTTCTTGCAATATGCGTCACAGTGCCCAGCTGCTTCTAAGAAACAAAAGTAACAGGAAATGTAACTGGAGTTATTACAACTACAGGCAACAAAAAAACTGGAGTATACTGGCTGGAGGGGGCAGTTCTTCTCCTACAATGAATGTCATGATGCCTCTTCTGTAGAATTAAGTGTAATTCAACACTGCGTGGAAAGGTCTCCAAAGGATATGCCAGATTGAAAAAAGCCAGACAAGAAGGAATATATTCTCTGTTGATTCCATCTGTAAATCTCCTCAAAACTGATCATCAGTCAGTGAGATTGTTTCTGTGATTGGATGATAATGTGTGCAGTGAACAGAGATGGAGGGGGAATTCCCAAGAGGCATGAGAAGGATTTTAGGGTCAAGGTCAAAGTGGGATGACTAACATGATTGTAATAATCTCTGCAAAAGCATAAATATCACAAAACACAGGAAATGGAATACTTTAAATATAGGTGGGTAATGGTGTTCCTGCTATCCCCCCATAAGAGAATTATATAAAACAGATGGGATAAAAATTACAAATGGTCACAGTGAGGACTAATGACAGGGTAGCACTACTCTGGGAAAATACTAGAAAAAGGGAAGGCATGGATGATTTAGATGACAGACTTCCCAGGTGGAGTTGGGATTTGAGATGACCACAGCTGGACGGGCTGCCTCAGCCTCTGTGTCCAGGTGATGGAGATCACAATTCTCTGTTCCTCATAGACCTCTTCCTAGGAATGGGATGCTGTGAGTGGCTCTGAGGACTGAGGGAAGGAGGAGTTTCGCTTCCAGACAAGTGCTCAGGGATGCACCCAGGCCCCTGTGGTGGTAGCCGTAGAAGCCACAGACCAGGCCTAAGCAGGAGCTGCTGTTTCTACCTTTGTAGCAGAGGAGAAAGTAGCTCTTGTCTCTCTTTCCAAAGGCTCTGAAGCCCTGTGAGAGTATCATGACTGTTGTCATAGGACTGACTGTGACCATCACTGTTATCCTCAGAATGGATATGGAGCCAGAAAATCAGTCAGGGACCCTTAAATCTCAAATGCTATCACCATATTGGAGGAGTTTTGTGGCTATTCAGGGTGTGGGTGGTACAGTTTGCATCATAGTGTTTCCCAGTGTTAGTGCTGCTACCCACGTAGGAGATGGTGACCTTCTGTTCTGGGGCCCTGGAAACTGGAGCAGCTGAGTTAGCACAAAATGGGTCTAGGATTCTACAATGGGAGAAACATGAAATGGTAATTTTGCATCTAGATACAAAAGCAAAAAGCAAAGACCCATATTCTTCCAAGGCCCTTCCCTTATCCCATGTCTAGTCACCCGTGCCGTGAATGTGAATGAGCAAGGTGAGAAGGAGAGAGGGCTGGGTTACAGCGCAGGTCATCCCTGTGCCCTCCAGCTGATCAGTGCTTTCCACAGGTCTGTCCCTTCCCCTTTTCATACTCTATGAAGAAGAGGATCCATTTATGCAAATTAGATTCCTTGCAACTTTCTGATCACAACCTAGTTCAGCCCTCTCTGTCTAAGGATGTCAGGGAACTGATTAGGGGCGGGACTACGATGAAGCGCCTCATGCTCTGGGAGGTCATAGCTGCGAGCCTTAAGAACAGTGCACCAAACGGCCCATGTGGCTCATGCCAGCTCTGATTACCCCTGCACCCCCATAGAATGGGTGGATGCATCTAGAGACCAGACTCACAAGTGAAATAAACCAGACTCACATGTGTAAACACCATATTGTCTCCCTAGTGTAAGAACCTGAAAGAGTAAATGAGATCCAAAAGGTATAGTAGGTGTAATGAAAAGGGAAAGAAAGTGTTCAGAAGGAAAGAACCACTGGGAGGGAGGAAAGAGAAAAAAAGGAAGGGGGAAAAGATATGTATATGCACACAAGTTAGCTAAGATAATTGTACTACTGATTTCTATTAGTTCACTGAAAGGAACAGTTAGAGCTTATACTATTTGATCAATTTTGCATGCCTGTATCTGGTAATCTGAGCAACCACTTTGAAGATAGCAACATGCAATATAATAACAATTGTTAATTTCATATCATCTTGGTTTGAAATTCTGCATTGTTTTTATTGGCTGTTTTCTCTCTTTAAATGGACCCCAAGTGCCTCCTGGTGTGCATGCCCAAATACGCCATCTAGTAACATGGGGGCCAGGGCCCCTCAGCGGCAACTCTGCTTTCCTACTCCCCTGCCTCAACTCTGCTTTAGGGAGCCCCTGGGTGGCCTCCCCGTCACCTCAGGGAAAGGTTCTGTTCTACTCGAACTCCTGGGTGATGAGTCTGTCCATGGCTCCCTTGACCGCACATTGATCAGCACTGAGGTGGTGTCTCTGACATAAATTACTCCTAGATCAGGATCAAGATGATGATCATGAATTTTTTGTTTTATTGAGATGTAGAATATTAACCAACTCATCCTCCCCCAAAGAAAATTTCTATCAAAGTTTTTTTTTTCTAGAAGGTCTATAAATGTAATTTTGAGGTGATCTCAAATCTAATTAAACATTCTATTGTTCCCTTTGCAGTATGTCAGTTGAGTAAAATATTTTCTATATGCTATTTCTATATTTTACGAGATGTGTTTACTTCACCCTCTTAAAGGTTATCACTTAAGATGCCTCAGGGAGATTCACCTGTCACATCTGTTGGTCAGAAGAGTTATCTCTCTTTAATCTCAGATATTTCTTTTCTAGGTTCCTGGAGTGGTTTCTAACAGACGGAGTGGCACAACATACTAAGTTCTGTACATATTCTGAGATTTCCCGGGGATCCATGTCTTCAAGAGACAGTGTGCTATGGCTGAATATTGAGGTGGGGGAAAAGGTAAAAGGTGAAGGGAGTGTGTTATTTGAAACACAAAGTGGGTCCCAGACTGAGTATGTTACACAGTGAGGCAGTGACAGAGCACAAAGCTGGAAAGGAGCTCCATGGTGAGGAAACCAGGAAAATTCAGTCAGATCCTCAGTAGCTGGAGTTTTGTTCTCATAGGGTCAAGTCACAGGTGACTCAGAGTCAGTCTCACTCTGATTCTAGGTCCCAGCACGCAGGGGAGGTAACTAAGACACATCTTTGTGACCAGGACTCCGTAAGTTACAGAACATCAGCAGTGACTTGGAGGTAGTCCGGAGAGGCACTGTGCTAGGTTGGGAGCAGGAGGCCCCACATAGAGGGTGTGGTCAGAGGAAAGGTGCCTGTGCTGAGTTCCTGCGTCGGTTCTCACATGTGGAGGGGGGCACAGGTAAAGGTAGGAAGCCAGTGGTTTGATTTTTTCAGACTCTATCCTTTTTTTTCTGGTGGCCCCACAACACCCAGTGCTGGTTGAAAGACACACCCCTCCTCATAGCCAGAAACCTGACAGCATGTCTAGTTTCTGTAACTTGCCAGGTCATCATCTCTGTTTTCGTATTCATGGTCTGATTCTCTGGCCCTTTATTCCTTCATGCTGAGCATGATTGCTGTAGTTTCTCACTCTTCTAAGGAGTCCTGTTCCAGGGGAGGTGCAAACATTTAAATTCTCAAGACATTCTAGTATGTTGAAGAAAAAGCTAAATGGAGTTTGAGACATAGTTGAAGGGTCTAGCATCTAAGTAGCATGAGTGAGGCCCTGGGTTTTATGTCTAGTATGAAAGGGTTCAGGGAAAAAAGTTAAATGACACTTTTCATGCATACAGGAAGCACCCTGCAGGTGGCCATAGAAGAGCAGGTTAGGCGCCATTCTTGTTCTATTCAGAGAAACCTTAAATAATGGAAACTTTACAAGAATAAGCTGAGTGCTATGTTCAAAACACAATTCAGCCAATGTGTCAAAGGTCATTCAATGGTTTAAGATATAGTAGTCTGTGTCATACCTTCCGCATGTGTGAAACACTGTAGTGTTGATGTTGGCTGTGCTAACTACTCCTGCCCAACACCGTACTGGAAGCACTGCCTACTGGTAAGTAAATATCCATGCTAGGATAGCCTCAGATGCCTGGTAGTCCATAAAGAAGGGTTGTGATATCATCATAAGTAATTTTTAATTAATTCCATTCTATTCATAGATACTTCTTGAGCACTTTTCATAGGCTGCAAGGCATATAATCAGCCTGGGAATTTCAGAGTTAACCAAAGGCAATTTCTGTTACTCTTTCAGAGACTGCCTTCCGAGGTGAGCAAGAACATTGAAAGGATTTATCTGAAACTGAAAAACTTTATTGCCACGAACACATAAACTCAGAGAACTAGACAGCACCTAGGCTGCTTCCTTTAGCCTCATGGTACCCCAAAATTATATTTATCTCTACTTAACTCACACCTGCTTATTGCATGCATACTACTTTCCAGTCATTGTCTTGGTGCTTAGGAAAGATCAGTGAAGTAAGTACAAGTGCCCCTGCCCGTCAGAATTCTTCTTGTAGATTTGTGATATAGACAATAAACCACACATATAAAGCAAGTAAATTATTAACTTTTACAAAGGTGATTATTGCTGTGATGAAAACAAACAGAGCAAAACACAGAGCTCAGGAGTGACCAGGTGAACCTATTTCTTGTACTTTTTTTTTTTTTTTTTTTTTTTGGTACTGGGAATCAAACTCAGGACCTTGCGCTTGCCAGGCAGGTGCTCGCACTGCTAAGCTATATCTCCAGCTTCTTTTTTCTCTTATTATCATCAAACATTGGCTGATACTTCTAGGACCTTTCCCTTCACTGGGACACACAATTAGTTTCTGGATGAGTCACTAGTACACTGAATACACCCCATCTTACTTTTTCCTGGGAGTCTTAGGGCCATTAGTGACAGACAGTAAATGAAGTGTGAAACTCCATAATACTTCAAAATCTTCGGCTTGCTAATCAAAGGCTTTTTAGCAGTACCACTTGCCAGGACTCCACCAATCCAGTTCTCTAGTTCTTTAGCAATCCAGAGGTTTCTCTTCCAAAGAAAGATTCTTCTGGAGTCTTTCCTTTCTTATAAAATTAATTTCTAGAAAAATTACATTTAGTGCTAAAATTATGTACTGAATCACACTCAAATCCCCAGAAAAATACAAAAATCTCCACTTGGTGATGTATACCACTGCTCCTGAGTTAATCAGTGTTCCAGATGATGCTTCTATCTTTGAAAAGCTCTCTGGTTTAGCAAAACCTTTGCGCATCATGCATTCAGCTACTGAATGATGCTTGCACTTTCTTGTGGCCCCAAGACTTTGAGATTTGATGCCATCAGTCATGGTGGCCTCTCTCTTGAACTCCTTGACTTCCTTCTTGAACAGTGTCAGCATTCTCTTCACCATGGACGTCTACACCAAAGTATAGAAGCATGCATCAGAGAGAGAGAGAGAGAGAGAGAGAGAGAGAGAGAGAGAGAGACAGCTCCTGATAGCTAGATGAGGAGGAAGCCCTGATTTTTACCCAGAATTCCTCTGAGGGAAGGAAGATGTAGAGGTGAAGTAGATCTCCCATGTCTTTGACTCTAGTGAAACCAATCATAGAGTTCTAGAGTGAGAAAAAGGACATTACAAGATACTGAGTTCAACTTTTCTCTCCCCACATACAAAAACTTAAGCTATTCTTCTTTGGCAGTACTGGGGATTGAACTCAGGACCCTGCGCCTGCTAGGCAAGCACTTATTCCACTGAGCTATATCCCCAGCCCCTAAGCTATTCTTTTAAATAAAATTTTTGCTTTTTCAGACTTTCAAGTTGCTTTATTACTTACTTTTTCCTGTTCCTCATAACCTCCCAACCACATCTTCCACAAAACTCTATAGTTGTTACAGAGTATAATTTCCACTCACTCCAATAATTTTACACATGTTCTTTCTAGAAGTGTCCATGTATACCAATGAAATCAGTAGATTAAGTCACCCACACACTAATACAGGGGAGTTTATCAATCGTGCTCACTAAGGATTGAGCCATGTTAGAAAGTGATAGACTCAACTAAGGGACTATTTCAAGAGACTGCTGGGAGAGCTGTGTTAACCCAGAGGACACTGAAGTGCCTGAGCACTTTGAAATAGTGAGGAAGCAGAAAGCAAGCAGAAACACTGGGTAGCACCGTCTCCATTTCCCCTTCATAGTTTGCAAGTAGAAATTGTGAAATATTTTTTAAATAAATTATAACTGTATCTATAACATGTTTAAGAAAATTCTGTATCATTTTTATTGGTTTTTTTCTCTCTTTAAAATGAAAAAAAATCTATATTCATGTAGTCCCATTTGACTATGTTTTATCATAGATTCTTCAGATATAAGTGACTGCTGTATTCCTGTAGTCATCTGTACTATATCGACAAAAATAACCTTTTGGTCTATTTTATGATCATGTGTTCACTGTGTGTGTGTGTGTGTGTGTGTGTGTGTGTGTGTGTGTGTGTGTGTTTTAGATCTTCCTATGCAATCTCCGTGATGTCTCAGGGAGGCTTATGACATTCTGTGGTTTGTATAAGACAGGGCCCAAACTAATCAAAGAGGAAGAAGCCCTGATAAAAAGAAACTCCCAAACACATCAGAGAAATCCTTCAGAGGAACATGCGGAATATCAGTGCTCTCACCCTCCTGTCTATGGCCAAATAGGAGGTCCTAGAAGTGCCAAGCCTACTTTGCCTGAACTCTAAATTCTATCTGCATGACTACAAAATTATTTTTTACTTTAAAAAGAATTTTAAAAATAATAAAATAACAACAAAGACAAAAACAAAACAACACAAAATTATAAAGGCTAAAAATAATTTTACTCATTTTCGTGTAGTTTGTTGTGTTGCAAAAGAGAGATGAGTAATTGGAAATGTCATCCAGTTAGATAATTAAGAATTCAATTTTGTACTTTTATCATCCTTTTATGACAGTTGTTTAAATTGTTTTCCAATTTTATTCAAGTATAAATGGAGAGCAATTTTGTATATATAAAAAGTATACAAAGCTGGGTATGTAATCTCAGCACTTAGGATGCTGAAGCAGAAGGATCGCTGAGAGTTCAAGGCCAACCTGGGACACATAGTGAGTTTAACACCAGTCTAAACTACACAGTGAGACTCTGTCTCAAAATAAAAAGGTACATAAGTGATGATTTGATAAATATGTACATATGAAGTGATTACCACGGTCAAATTAATATATTCATCAAAGCATATTACATTTTGTTTGTTTGTGGTGACAGCACTCAGCAAATTTCAAAAATACAAGAGTATTCTTTTTTTGAAAGAAGGGATATTCTTAAGTATAGTCACCTAGATGAACATGGCATCCAAAAAATGAATTCATCTTGTATATGAAAGTTTGTACTCAATGATCAATATGTCCCTCTTCAAATATTTGCTTTCCATGCAGATCTGGATACTCAGCAGCCTTTGCATATTATGTAAACTACCAAAGAATTAGAATCCTACATCTCTATAAACAAACCTGCCTTTTCCTCTAGGCACGACTTCTCTTTCTTGTTTTTTGACTGTAAAGGATAAGATTCCCGATGCATCTGCATTTATAAATATTTGTAATGTAGTCAGGATCCCATTTTCTTTCTAACCCTGTGGAAAAACATGTCACTCATGGCTGAACCGAAACTCTTAGCCTTTGCTTTAATATAAATCTGTACCATTCCAAACTCCTTGTTTTTAAAAATGAAAAAAAAAATCCTAGAGAGATTATGTGACAACTATATTCATGTATAGTGTGAGTGGTAAAGCTGTTCAGAAATATCCACATTTGCTGAGATCCACATCAAATGCTTTTCCACAAAAATGCGTGGTCTATTGTTCATTGTGTACATCTGAGTATTTAACCCTCACTGAGTCAGATGGATTTGACTCTATATCTTACTATGGGTCTCTGGTTGGAGAGGTAGTGTGGCCAGTTGGAAGTGGCCCTCCTATGGCTCAGAGAGTAAGAGGATTCAGAGCAAGAAAGGAGAAACTATGCTTTATAGATAGAAAGGAAGGAAGATTCTGAACACCAATTTTTAAAAGTGACAGGAAATCTAAACAAATCAGAAGGACAATAAAAGGATAAAAGGCAAATCAGAAAGGCAATAAAGAGAAATGTCCTAAGAAAGCTGCAAGAGCTCTCCCGTGAAGGGAGGAAAACCAGAGTCCACAAGCATAAGATAGGTCATGGAAGCACAATTAGTCCCGACCATAACTGCAAACTGGCAGTCCTAGCCACTAGAAAGATCCATCTGCATACAAACTTCAAATGTAGTGGGGAAACTTGGTCTGAGGTTGAATACTCCTGCACCACAAACTTGTAGAAAAAAAAATTGAGTACACCACTCAGGAAACTCTCAGTGATGAAGTTAGGAGCTGTGCTGAAAGAGTTCTGATTGCTAAGGACTGCACCGCTCTGGAAGGCAGAAAGGAAGTCACAGATTGTATTCACTGTGGACACCTCACAGCACTGGCCGAGGCATGACTGACTTGGGCCCAGTAAAAGTTATGGGCAGTAAGAAACACAAGCTGGGAAGGTGGAGGGCACAGCAATCAGTTGCCCCACCCTTGAGGATGAGGGACAAGATCAGTTACATGAGGTGACACAAAGAAGCCAGACAGGAGCACACCAAACTGAGGATGACAGATCTCTCAGTGCCTATGACCTCACCCAGGAAAGATCTAGAGGTTTGATTGTGTCCTCCTCACTCTCTGAGGCATTTTAGGTATATGCTGTGGCTCGGACATTAGCAACACACATAGACACACTTCCTGAAGTCTGCAAGGCTGGATAAATTCCACCTGCCAGGTATGGCCAGCATAATCCCAGATCTGAGGTGATGAAAAGTGCTCACTGTGTCTCAGACATTAATCCTAAAGCCAGATGTGCAGAATGAAGGCCTGTGAAATGAGTAGTATATCAAGAAAAAAAATTTACTCTAATCCAAACGCTTCACCTAAGAGAAATTGGTGACCCTTTTCTTAAACTTTCTTCTATCTATTCTATCATTGCTATTTTTATTCTTTGCTGTTTCTTAGATTATCTCATTTTATTATACTTTAATAGGATGTTTGCTTTTCTTTTGTTTTATTTTTCTCTTCTTTATTATTAACTTTACTTTTATTAATTATTAACTCCTTAGTTTATTCAGGAATATAATTTCCCCTTCTCTTCTTTGGTTACTAATGTTGAGTTCATTGAGTTTGTTGTCATCTTTAATTGATCACAGATCAATAATATATTAATTGCTGCTGCACTGTTGGTTTGTTTTTATGTTGCAGTGTTTAATGTTTTCTTTCTTTTCTTCTGAGTGGTGTTGGGACCAAGGCCAGCACACTGAGGATGGTGGGCAGCTACACTGCTGCTGAGCAGCACGTACACAGTCTAGAGGAGACAAGTTGCACTTATTCAGATTGCTGTGGCATGGCCCATTCTAGCACTGGAACATACTTCAACTGAAAGGACAGAGAAGATAAAATTCCACATGCAAGCAACTCATGTCCAAGTAGGTCTGAACTTTTACTCTGATAGGAACATCAGGGAGATGTAACACAACTTTTTTAGACACCACACAGTGTTCCTGTGTGCAAAGGCATACAACTGCTGTATGCTGAGGATACCTCACTATCCATCACTATGGTACCTTGCAGAGAGAACACTGGTGACAACATTGGAGGAATGCAAAGATGACACCTACTCATTTTGTCTGTGCACACAGCATTCATCTATGGCAAAAAGATAAAAGGTAGCAGATGTCATTTCATTTCAAGTTTGTAATCAACATACAGACTAAATAGAAATCTTAATTACATTAAAGAAAACAAAACTATAAAACAGTATAAAACAATGTATTGTGCTACTGTTCTTTTTTTACTATTCTCTTTCAAATAAAATAATGGTATGTTTAAGATAAAATAAGTACAATTCTTGAAAACTTATGCATAGGCAGTGGCTCTCTGAACAGAATCCCAATGGCACCAGAAATAATACCAAGAACCAACCAATAAGCTTTTTTTCTGAAAGGCAAGAGTGTATTTTAGGGTTTATGGACTATAGAATCTTTTTCAACTACACAAGCCAGCCCCTGCAGCACAAACGTACCTAAAGTCAATGGGCATGAATGTGTTCCAGTAAAAACTACTTATGGATGGAGGAAGTCACACTTCATTTAATTTCAGGGTCTCACTTTTGAACATATTATCATTATTTGTAAACCACTACAGACACTCAAAACATTTTAAAACCTTCTCCCTTTATGGCAGTATATTGGATTTCACCCATAGCACATAGTTTGCTCACTATTGTTCTAAGGTTCAGTAATTGAAACATCTCAGCACCTGTTTTCAAAAAGTCTGATTTGCATATTTGAACTCTAACCCTAGTGTGTTGTCTTGCATTCTAGATGGGTGCCTCCCTCTTTGCCAGTAATATCGGCAGTGGACAATTTGTGGGCCTGGCTGGAACAGGAGCAGCCTCAGGGATTGTTATTGGAGCAGTTGAGTGGAATGTAAGTGACAGCAAAGAGTTTTTCTTTAAATCAAGCACATATCAATATATACTAATCAAACTCATATCCTTGTAACTTCTATAGACTGTACTTGTCTTTGGTTTGTTTTTAGTTTTCACTCTCCTCGACCTGCAGCACCTCTGTAGCCCCATTCTGTCAGAGTCATTCCAGATACACTGTTAATCATCTCTGAGCTTTTGCTCAAATGGCTCTACCCACCAGTACTGTCATTTATTTATGAATAAATCTCCAATTTTATTTAACCACTTTGGCTATTTGAGCTTTCAGTTTTATCATTCCTCCAGGAGCATTATGTGTCCAGACATAAACTAGACAAAAGGAATTTTAAAATGTAAAAGCAATGGAGATTGGGAAATGAAAATTTCCCAATTCTTTCGAGAATCTTACATTCTGGTGGCAGAAAAATACATGCAGTCATTATGGTGTGGGAAAATATGAAGAGAATTGTCCACAGTGTACTGACAGATTAAGTAGGAGGAAATCTATCCTAGATAATGGCTAGGATATGGTGCATGTCAACTTCCTATGCTGATGCCAGAAGGATGAGTAGAAACTTCAGGAAGAATCTGACCAAGACCTTACCCAAGGCTGAGTGACTTGTGAAATAGTAGATAGACCCTACTAGAATTTGTGATTGAATTCCTAATTAATTGCTCCATTATCATTTCACAGAAACTCTGTCCCCTTAATCACAAATTAAGTTCTTTAAGGATGAAGACCATACACTTTCTTCCACTCGTCCCATGCTATCACCCATCACATAGCTGGGCATGTGATGAAAATATCATAAATAGTTGTTGAGTAGTCTGAGTTGTTTCCATTGATTCTTGTCTTGTCCTTTCTAGTGTTTCCATGTACACAAGCTTGCACAATGGTCAGAAGAAAACGCTTGTGTGGGAGAAAGTTGTACTGTTGTAAATGTTTAGATTGTTTATTCCTGGATGTGTCCAGGAAGTGACTTTGAGTTATCACAAACACCTTTGGCCTTTTATCTTAGTTGCTTTGTCTGCAATGGGACACAATAATCAACACCCACAAATGAAAGGAGGAAAGGTTTATTTCAGCCTGCACTTTGTAGAGGTTTCACTCCATAGTTAGCTGGCTCCAATTCAGGGAGGCATGGAAGAGGTGCTTGGCAGAGGAGGCTTGCTCACGGCATGGCAGAGAAGCACAGAGAGATCAAGGAGGAAGGAGGGAGATAGACCCTTCCAGACCATAATTCCAGTGACTCACCTCCTCCAACCAGGCTTCAGAGCCCAGCATCACACTGACCTATAAACTCATTAGTGTGCTAATCTACTCATGATTTTCATGCCCCCATGATTCAGTCACCTCCAAACTTCCTGTGAGTGCATGAGGCTCCGGGAGACATTTAGACATAAACTGCAACATCCTCCCTTTTGAAGACTTTGCCTTTAATTTTATTGTATTTCACTCATATCAATGTCCCTAGTATTGACCCAGCCTCCAGTTATCCCCTATACTTAGAGTTTCATTGTGTATCATTGACTCCATCTCTACAGTCTGCATCAGAAGGACTGATGGTCCAGCTGAGTGTAGTCATCAAGTGGCAGGTAACTCCTTCTCCAGTAGATAGTCCATGAGCTTCCTCACTCTCTGTTGCTCAGTCTCAGCCCCATAAGAAGAATAGCTGTACTTACAACATCTGCCTCAATTGACTTCTTGAGCAACACAAGTGATACAAGTGAAGTCTATAAATACTGCATATAAATATAACTTACTTTTCATCATTGTTATATGTGAAGAGATTTCATAAATGGTAGGAATACTCTTCTATCTGCAAATTTCCTTCCAGCAGTTTTATCCATTCAAGAGTAAAACTTTCATTCTCTGAAATTCAAAAACATACATTCAGCCAAAGACTGTACGATCTTCCAGGGACCTGACTGGACCTGACTGGACCTCTTCTTCCATGATCAGATTTCACCACACATCTTTTAGCACATTTTAAGCCTCAGAAGATAGTGGCATCTATATCGTAAGACAGAAGCGTGGGGCCCACAATTATCCAAGAATCACAATATTTTCAATTGGACAGGATCTAAGAAAACTTCTTATAAAACTCAGTGGCCTGAAAATGATAACTTCTACAGGCGAAACTGCCTTAACTTTAAACTCTTTTCCTGGTTTCCTATAGGCTTTGCTGCTGGTGGTGGTTCTAGGGTGGTTGTTTGTCCCCATCTACGTCAAGGCAGGGGTGAGTATCCACAGGTGTTCAAGGGACCCTTCCAAGTGTATCTTCAGCTATTCCTTTATTCACTAACTATTCTTTCAATAATCAAAATGGATTCTGTTTTTCATGGTCTATTGCTAAGAATGTACAAATGACAAACATCAAATTCTTGCCTAGAGGACACCCCCATTGTGGGATGAGACTGCAGCCAGATGAGAAGTCTGTGATGGTCCTCATAATGAGCACTGTGATGGGGAGTCTGCCTGGTGAGGGACCCTGTATCTGAATCACCGAAGTGCTAATAGGAAAGCTTTTCCAAAGTGACTTTACATCATCCTTAGAGGATTAGGGAGGCCCACATAGATAGAAAAGTCACTAGGAGTATTAGAGAAACCATCTACAAGCTAAAAATCATGGATAAATTTGGAGTATTTGGATCTCAGATAAATTCACGGTTACAGTAGACAGCTTTATGGGGGGAAATAGTGGGAGATGAAAGCGGATCTGTAGGTATAGGTAGAGTTCACTTGGGAGTGGCTTATGCACCCTAAATTTAAGGTATGTCCAGTAGCATCCCATAGGCAATTTACACTTTCTAGCACTCAAAATTGATCAACAGGTTCATGTTTTAAGAAGTTCCATTGAGGTGAGGGGAGAATTGACTTGAGCAGGTGATACACTGAAGTCAAGAATGAAGGATTTTACCAATAATTCATGAATCTGTAGGAATGAGAAAGAAAAGAATGGAAGCTGCTCTGGGACAGAGATGACAGGCTTGATAGCAGGTTAAAGATGAAGGCAGGAGGGAAGGAACCGCTACAAGCAATTCTAACCCTTGAAGCTTAAGCTACTGGTTGCATGAGCTGCTCATTGTTGGACCAAAAGATCCCAAATAGAAACCAGATAGTGGATGAAAATAAAAGGAAAACATTCATTTTATAAATTGGTCTTTGTTTTGGTTCCTTTAAGACTCTTAATTACTTTCCTCTTGCTGTAAAAATGTGTGAGGCGAGGTTCTTTACAAAGAGAATAGCATTGTCTGCTCACTGTTTGGGAGATTAAGCAGCACAGTGCCAGAATCTTCTGGGCTCTCAAGAAGACCACTGCGGTATTACAATATGGTAAAGAATCAGGAAAGGAAATGACAGTGTGTAGAGAATGCTGAGCATGTGGGATGTCCTTACTTTAGAGCAACTTACTCTTCAAAGAGCTAACTCTGTCATTTGAGAATTACACTAATCCTTTCCTGAGGATGGTCCCCATGACACAGCCACTTTCCAATAAACCTCACTTCTAAAAGAATTCTCAAACTCAGATTCACACACTGGAGACCAAATTTCCAGTACATGATGCTTTGGGGCATAAACATACTCAAATCACAGCATCTGTCCCAGGCTCCCAAAGTGCATACTTGGCTTACAATATAAACTACATTCACTCCCTGGCAATACTTCCAAAGAGTTCACTCATTCCAGAATTAGCTAAAAATTCAAGTGCAAAAATCACATCTCAGTCTCAAAGAATATGCTTAACAGCTCTGGGCCTATAAAACAAAAAACAAGTTATCAACTTCCAAATTATAATGACAGGGTAGAAATATAATAAATATCCTTATTGCAAAAAGGATAAATAAGATAACAACAACAAAAAAAAGAATCACAGGCCCCAACAATACTAAAACACAGCAGATTAGATACTAAATTTTCAAAGGCCAAGTCAGATTTGGGAAGCTACAGCTTTCCACGTTGATATTTCATACCACCTACTGCTTTGTATTTCTAAGATCTTGGATGGAGCACCAGTCCCACAGTTCCATAAGGCATGGCCCCAGTAGCAATTCTTTGACGTCTTCACATCAGTAGCAGTTTTCTACCTGGCCCCTAAAATCTCGGTGGAAATCACCATGATTCCATATCTTTTTCATTTTACAAGACTTCAGAATTAGCACCACATGGATACAACCCAGGTCTGCCACATGCTTTCTGGGAAATGGGGCATGTGCAGTGCTTGATCCTACCTGAACCATACCAGTGCTGGTAGAGCATTGCACTGGGCTGTGTATATCAAGGTCCTGAGGTGAATCTGGGCAGCAAATCCATGGAAAGGACCCCATATCCATTCCTGAAAGCACTCTGCCCTTCTAATCTTCTAGGCCTATGGTGGGAGGGACAGATTTAAAGATTTCTAAGACGCTATCAACACCTTTTTCCTACTGTCCTGATGCCCAGCACCATTTTGTCCATAATAATCTCAACAAGTGGTTGTTGAAGCACCACCTTACATGCTTTTTTTTTGTTCTTTCAAAGGCCAAGTTGCAATTTGTCCTAATTGTTCTGCTCTGCTTCTCTTTTAGTTATAATGCTTCATTTGCACCATGCCATTGATGTAATGGTCTACAAGGTCATATATTCAATCTCATACTTCAGTAATGAAAACCATAGATAGGGATTTCATGTAAATTATCTTCCTTTCAAAAGGATAATCATGCAAATATAAATTAAAGTGTATATTTATAATTTTTTCAATTATCAATTTATTCCTTAATCATAGTCATGGTTAATTATTTGCAGGTAATTTTGCTTTTAATGACTCCAATATAATAGATAAAGTAGTAAAATTGTTTCTCAAGTGTCTACTAGGCATTTGGTGTTGTAATAGGCACTTAACATCAGCTTTCACATTAAACCTCCACTTTACACTTGATGAAATAGATACAAAAATAGTGTCACTTTTCGAAGGTCTAGTAAATGTTGGAGCTGATAGAAGATCCCAAGGTGGTCTTCCAAAGATGAATTGCTGCTGACATCTACCTCTGCAGGTGGTAACCATGCCAGAATATCTCAGGAAGCGATTTGGGGGGAAACGACTGCAGATCACCCTCTCCATCCTTTCCCTCTTCCTTACTATGATCATTGGAATTTCGGTGAGTTCAGTGCCTCCTTGTATCTCACCTCCAAGAAATTGCCAGATGTAGCCAGAGTTCTAAGATCAGAGAACAGAATATATAGGCTTTTAATGGCCTTTACAAAGGGAAAACATCTGGGTGTCTTAACTTCCCTTGGGTCTCTCTAGAAAGCATGAATGAGAAAAGGTGGGTGTAGCATGGGAGACCTGGCTGATAGACTCACAGGTTTTCAAGTCCTAATAGCCTCTTGAGTGTAAACCTATCCCGTCTTTAGGGATATGAAAAAATAGGTGTGCTCAAAGAACAAGGTAACTCATTCAGATGATAACAGTTATTATCTACCTATAACAGCTCTTTGGCAATAAAGAAAAGAATTTTCTTCTTGGCTCCTACTTCTTGCCACTGCACCATAATAAGCCAAAATTTACACATGAGCTTAAAAGAAAAAAAAAGACAGTTTAATGTAGGTGTAGAATAGATTTGCAAATCAAGAAACACAAATTCAATTTAGAATTGAAAGAATGTTCCATTGAGAAGAGGCACAAGTAGGATTTTTATAGCAAAAACAGTAACAGTTAATGCATAGCTCAGCATGCTTGAGAAAGCGCCGTTCACCATTTCTGGAGGTGAGCGAGGACTGGGTACAGCTACTAGTAGAAACAGAGGAGAATTAGAGTGCTCACATGTTCTGCAAGTTCACTGCACTGCCTGTGCCAGTGAAGGCCTAGTAATTCTGGAAACTTCCCAGCTATGTTGGATGTTTACAGTGTACTGGAAATTATTTAATTTTCAATTCTCAACCCAGAATCTATAATTCTGCACCAGTTTATACCTATCAGTAAAGGACAAAATGTTACAAAGGGATTTCTGCCTCTCTTTGATCATTCCTCAGACATTTTAAATTTTACTTTGTTCTAGTAAATAATTAGTTCTTCATTCTTCCTTGAAGCCAGTCTAAACTAACATTTTCATGTTCAATTTAATTATCACACATACGAAGCAGAAGGAAACTACTTTGTGCTATTATACTCACTTTCCTTAATTTTTCCACATTTTATCTAAGACCACCTCTAAGAAAAGATAACATGATTAAGTGTTAAAATAAATTAAGGGAATTTTTTTCTTTTTTCTGTCTTAGAGATTGAACGTAGGACCTTCACACCAAGCTACATACATCTCCTGCACTTTCTTTCTTTTTTTTTTATTTTTAGCTAAATTATTCTGGCTGGGCTTGAACTTGTGATTCTCTTTCTTCACCTCCCATGGTGCTGAGGTTACAAATGTGTGCTACTGTGACTGACTTCAAAGTTTTTTGTCAAGTTACAGTTCTTGGAGATGATCAGGAAAAAGGAAGAAAGGAATCTGAAGATTCAGCAGCACGAATGGAAAAGAAGGAAAAGTTCAATTCTTCTTCATCTAGTAGTGTGTAAAGATATAATCTCGCCAAGTGTACAGGCCACGCTCATGAGAGAAAAAGCTAAACTTCAATTTTATTCTCCTGCTGAGCTGAACCCTTATTGCAACTAAACCAGTTGCTATGTTTAAGGAGCATGAAGTTTTCCAACCTAATGTGTTTCTTGGAACTCGCTGCATAATACAAATTCTGTTATGGGAACAAAGATTCCTAAGCAGCAAAAGTCATCATTTAGCTAATGTCATAAGAATTCTACCCTTGAAATAATCAAGCTTTGAAGGACAATATATGCAATATACTGCTAAAACACAAGGCGTAGGACAGTGTACAGACAACTAGGAGAGACCTGCTGTACACACTCGGGAAAGGGGATGCTCCTTCAGGATGGAACTGGCAGTTATCTTTATGGAGCTATCACTGAAAGAGCCTCTGAGAACAAGAAAACTGGACGAGGCAAAGGAGAAAGAAAGGAACGCCCAGGTGTCAGGCCCTTCTTGCTTGTATGTTGTAGATTTATCTTGCTCATCTAATCTCCCAGTTCTCCTGTGCTCTGATATCTAAGGTCTTTATAGTTCTAAAGAGCATGCCTGAACAGGTACTGAGGCAGGACAGCAGCCAAAGAGGCTCCTGAGTGGCGTACCTCCCAGAGCGGAGGGTTCCTGATGATGTAAAAGGAAAGGAATGTTGGTTAGGGGTGCGAAGAAGCCAAGAACTTGTGTATGGGCCAAGCAGGATTTGTGGTCAGCCAAGGGGATACCACAGCAGGAGTCCATTCTGGTCTGCAAGGTTATATTTTAAATGATATGAATAATGGTTAATCCAGGACATAATCCTGTTTATAGTTTTATACCATGATAGACTCTGTACTATTCTAGGGTCAAAGCAGTGAGATTCTCAGAGCTGTTTATTTCTTAGGTTGAAAATCTTTTTCACTGATTCTCCACCCACAGTCACAAATATATTGAGAATCAGTTGTAGATATAAATGCCCCTTAATGCTTACATATGTTTGTGTTTACTAAAAACATTGATATTCTTTCAGAAAACCACACAGCAAATTTTAAAATTAAAGAAATGACTTGAATATAGTTATTATCTAATCTAAAGTCCTATTCAGAGATTGAAAGTTGTTCCAATATGGTCCTTTATAGCAACAGAAAATTCTTTGTCATTGTAATTAATCTCTGTTAAGGGAAATATTTTCTGATCATTGTGATAGAGCTCATGCCCTTGAGTTCCACACTTAAAACAGATTAAGTGGAGAATGTTAATTCCTATATTTTATCACAGTAATACTTTGATATATAAACTATGTACATATAATTTTGAATCCATTTGATACATAAGCAATGCATGTATAATTTTCAATCCATTAGTTTAATGTCTTCATGATACTCTACAATGTAAACAAAAGTCAGAGACATGATAATATGACAGTTTAGGGCTTTCTTTTCTAATTATTTTAATTGATACATAATAATGGTACATATTTATAGGGTGCAGTGTGATCTTTTACTACATATATCCAATATGTAACGATAACACCAGTGTAATTAGTACAACGATCATTTCAAACTTCTATCATTTCTTTCTGCTGGAAAATTGAAATCCTTTCTTCTAGCTATTTTGAACTAACAGATATTAGCAGTCACTCTACTGTGCTATAGAGCACTAGAACATATTCCTCACGCTCACTGTATTTTTTAATCCAGTCGCTGTTCTCTCTCCCTCCCAGCTCTCTAACTTTCCAAGCTCTTGGTAATCACTCTGCTATATTCTACTTCCAGGAGATCAGTTTATTTAGTTTCAGTTTGTTCTGTTTCAACACATGAGTAAGAACATGTATTGGTCTTTTAGTGCCTCATTTACTGCATTTAATATCTTCCAGGATCACTTATGTTGCTGCAAATGATAGGATTTAAGATTTTATGGTTGAATAATAATATGCTGTTCAAATATAAGGCGTTTTCTTTATCCATTCACCCCTGCGTGGGCACTTAGGTTGGCTCTGTCCTTACTCTGGGGAGCAGTGCTACAGTAAACATGGGAGTGCAGCTGTCTCTTCACTATAATGATTCCCATTTGTGTGGATATATAAGAAAAAGTAGAATTTCTGGAACACATGAGATTTATATCTTTCAAACTTCAAAAATTCTCCTTACTATCTTTCATAATGGCTCTGCTGCTTTACCTTGAAATAAACAGTGAGGAAAAGCTCAAATTTCCTTGCAGCTTCACAAGGATTTGTTATTTTTTGTTATTTTTCAACATTAGCCATTTTAATTTGGTAAATGGTGTTTCATTTGGGAATTTGATTTTAACTTCCCCAATGATTACTGGTGTTCATTATTTTTCACATGAGATTTTGTAAGCTCTGTGTCTTTGTGTTAAGAACAGTCTGTTCAGATCATTTGTCCTTTCTAAATCAGCTCATTTGTGTTTTTCATTGTTAAATTGTTTGAGTGGCTTAAACATTATGGATATCAATCCCTTGCTGGATAACTAGTTTGCAATTTTTTTGCTAGTCTTCAGATTGTGTTTTCCCTTTGCTGATATTTTTTCTTGCCTGTACAGAAGCTTTTGATTTTGATACAATCTCACTTGTTTGTTTTTGCTTTTGTTCCCTATGCTTTTGGGTCCTGTCTAAATATCGTGTCCATTTTCATGTGCTGAAGCCTTCTCCTGTGAGTGATTTCATAGTTACAGGTCTTACATTTAAGTGTTCAGTCCACATAGAGGTTTTTATTAATTGATGAGAGAAAGGAATCTGACTACATTGTTCCGAATGCTGCTATGTAATTTTCACAGTACCTTGTTTTTATTAGTGTATCTTTGACATATAGAAGAATGATGTTCATTTTGAGAAACTGGTACATGCGTACAAGATATCTTGGTCATTGTAAATTATTCTTCCCCTGCACCTTGCCTTGCCTTGCCTTTCAGTATGCACCCTCATCCACAAGAGTGTCCTTCTTGGTTCCTATCATCTCTCCTTTATCTTATGTATGTATTTATTTATTTATTTAATTTATTATGTTTTAGGTAATTCGTATAAGAGAAAGTAGGCAATATTTAACTTTCTCTGTCTGACTTACTTTATTTAGCATTTGGTCGCTATTTCTTGCCATTTTTCTGCAACTGGTATCATTTCCTTCTTCTTTATAGCTAAATAATATTATATTGGGTGTATGCTTCCTAGGTTTTTCATCTGTATATCTCTTGGTATGCAGCTAGACTGCTCCCAAAGCTTAGTTTTTGAGGACTGTGCTGCTATAAACTTGGGTATGTTCACATCATTCTAGAATGATGTTACTAATTCCTTCAGAATTCTACTCAGAGGAGATACACTGGGTTAAAATGAAATTTATATTTTTAGTGGGGTTTTTCTTTTGAAGAATTTCTGTACTGATTTCTGTAATGGTTGTTTACATTTTCAACAACAGTGTAGGAGTGGTCATCTTTTCTTACATCCTGCCCAGCTTTGTTTTTTGTATTCTTGATGATAACCATTCAGAGATGCCGAACCCTCTTTCAAGCACTTAATGGTTATTTGTGCTTGGTTTGAAAAGTGTTTACTGAGTTTGTTTGCTAGATTTTGTATTTGGTCATTTGTTTTGTGGGGTTTAAATTTTTGTCTTCTTTATGTATTTTATATGTTAGACTTCTATCAGAACAGGAGTGTAATGGCTATGGTACTGTCAACTTGACTGGATTTGGAGCCACAAGGTGAGTTAGTAATGGACACTTCTGGGTGTGTAGGGGTGGATCATGAAAGTGTGACCTTTGGGTCTATCTCTGGTCCTTTATCCCTTCATTTTTAGGTCTATTCCCCGGCTCTGCTTCCAGACTGACATAAATTAAGTATTTCTCCTCTACCACACACTTCTACCATGATATTTCTGCCTTGCAACCAGCTAACCATGGACTAAGTCCCCTTAGAACATGAGCCAAATTAAACTTTTCATCCTTACATTGTGGTGTCAGGTATTCTGTACCAGCAACAGGAAAGCTGGTTAATAGAGAAAACTAGTATCAGAAAAATGGGTTCTCCACTACAACTTTACCTGGCATGTGATTCAGAAGCCTTTGGAACTAGTTTGGAAAGGTTTGGAAATGTAGGCAGGAAAAGTCCATAAGTATTCTAAGAAAAGGTTGGTAGGTAATTCTGGTCAGAGTTCAGAAAGACTAGAACGGTAATAGAAGTGTAGATCATAGAGATCAGGCTCTTGATATTTCATTGGGAAAGAGAATGTGTTAGAGAGCTGGACTAGAAACCATCACATGGTATACTCTGGAACAAAAAAAGTGTGTGTATGTCACTCATGTTCTGATTTGACAAAAGCTGAATATAAGACCTATAGACTGATTGATCTAGCAGAGGAAATTTCAAGGTACCACAACATTCAGGCTATAAAATGGGCATTGCTGGATGCTTTTGGCCAGATTTATACTAAAAATTGAGAGCAAGAACCAAAGCAGAACAACTTGGAAAACTTTTAGTCCAAAAGAAACCATGTGTAAAGTTGGGGTCAAAAGAGGTATGGTTTTATTTCTTTTCTTTTTTTTTTAAATAAAAATACAAAAACATATTAACAAACAGACACCAATTAGCATAAAAAATAGTACAATCACAACTGATCTATAGACAAGGTGACATGGTCTCAACAGTGCTTATTGCTTTATCCATTGATAACTTCCAAGTGTAAATATATGGACCCATATACAGACATGCAAAATTGGTCAGACAATTAATCCTCTCAACAACAGAAAAACACAAAAACCAAAAATCCAAAGACAGAAAACAAAACAGGCAAACAACAACAACAACAACAACAACAAAAAACCCACCAATAGTTGCTGCTTTGCATATTGATATCTTCGAAGTGTGTGTTCAGGATAACACATACAGACATACAAGATTGATCAAATAACCCATCATCAATTATTCCTTAGCATTAAGTGATATAATACAATAGTAGAACCATGTTAACCCTCCTGCGCACATGTATATACATATATACATACATACATTTTTGTCTCTTTCTTTTCTCCTTTCCCTCGTCCCATCTGTTCTTTGTTTTAGAACAGATTTTCTTCATGTCTCTTAGTTTATATTCCCACCCTCGGGTTCTTACACCAGTGATACAATACGTTGCCTGCACATGTATCGCTGATTTATTTCACTTATGAGTATGGACTCCAGTTTTGACCACTTGCCTACAAAGTCCCCAAAACTGTCTTTCTTTATAGCTGAATAATATTCTGTTATATAAAAATGCCACAATTTTTTAAACCAGTCTTCTGTGGATAGACACTTGGGTTGCTTCCACATTTTAGTTATTACAAATTGTGCTGCTATAAACATGGGTGCACATATATCAGAGTGATATGATGTTTTCAGATCTTCTGGGAAAATACCCAGGAGGGGAATAGCTGGTTTGAATGGAACCTCTAAACCTAGTTTGCTGAGAAATCTCCAAACGGCTCTCCACAGTGGTTGCACCAGTTTGCATTCCCACCAGAAGTGTAATAGAGTCCCTATTTCTCCACAACCTCGCCAGCATCTGTTATTGGATGACTTTTTCATACTGGTCAGTCTTACTGGGGTGAGATGAAATCTCGATGTTGTTTTTATTTGCATTTCTCGAATGACTAAGGATGTGGAACATTTTCTCATATATTTATTTGCCATTCGTATTTAAAAGAGGTATGGTTCTAAAGAGATTATCACCACTGCAATTTTTAAAAAATGACTCTCTACAGAGAAAGAAGAAAGATGCCTTGGGGGCATTTCATAAATCAGCAAGGCACTACCAGAAACAGGCTCAAGGGGGGAGAAGGGTAAACCTTTCATTTGAGAGGAAAGAGCCTGGAACTTCTGCTCAAGAAGAGTCTCCGAGCATTGGTTTTTCAGACATAATTTTATTGTACTAAGCCATCTAGATAAGCAAAGTCCTCTGTAGCTGTGGTTCAAGGGGACATAGTTATTACTTCCATTGGCAGCAGACCTTTGCATAATCCATATGAGCTGGTTTTGTTGCCAAGTAGCCTAAGAGCTGAGGGATTACCGAGGCTTTCACCCAGATTTCAAGGGAAACAAGACAAGGAGCTTCCAAAAGACATTATGTCAAGCAGTAGAAATGTAGCCAAAAGTGGAGTAGAGAAACGAGGAGGTGAAAGGTGCAAGAAAGGAATGTGCGCTGAGGAAAGTCACACAACATGAGTTGAACCAGCCAAGTGAGAGGTAATGAGGACTGTAGCCAGCAAGGCCTTAAGGGCCGGCCCTCTAAGCCCTCTGGAGATCATATTTAACTTACTGTGCTCTGGGTGCCAAATATGGAGCTGCAAGACTTACTGCTTCCACTTCTGTGTTTCTGTCTTATTTTGATCCAGTTCTTTTCTGGGGGGTGTACTGGAAAATGAAGTCAGGACCTCACATTCTCCAGGCAGGTGCTGTGCTGTTGAGCTAAATCCTCAGAACCCAGTTATTTTCTACCCCTCCTATTTCTGTATTTTGGAATGAGAATGTATACTGGTATCCCAGGATTGTATTTTGGGACTAGGTAACTTTTTTTCATTTTATAGGTGTCCACAGATAAGTTTTCCTTAAATCTCAGAATAAAACTTTGACTTGGATCTTTAGCAATGTTAAGACTGTTGAGTCTTTAGGAAATGTATTATTGTGTTTCAACTGCATACAAAATAGTTGTGTCATGTTAGGTAGAATTCTGACCTCGTGTGTTTAGAAGATCAGCTGTGGTTTAGGAGAATGTGTTTAGGTATAACGTTAACAAAGACTGGCATGTGATAATATAGCTGAGTCAACTTGATTGGCTTGGGAGCCAGCGGGGGACTAGTACAATGCACTTCTTGGTGTGTCTCAGTAGGTCATGGAGAGGCAATATTCAGTTATAGAACTAGTCCCTTTGCTTCCTTTCTGACTCCAGTCCCCTACTCTGCTTCCCTGCTACCATGAGTTAAACATTTATCAACCACTGTGTCCTTCCACCATAATATTTCTACCTTGGAATCAGCCAACTGTGGACAAAAATCCCCTGAAAATCACAAGCCAAATTAAAACTCTCCTCCTTTAAATTGTCAATGTTGAGTACCATGTACCAGCAAAAGGTGACTAAAATAAATGGGTAGCAAATATTATTTCCCATCCTGTATGTTACCTTTTCACTTGGTTGTTTCTTTTGATGTGCAAAAGTTTGTGAATTTGATGCAGTCCCATTTATTCTTGAAGTAATTTCCTATGCTATTGGAGTCCTATTTAGGAAATCTTTACCTATGCTTATGGCTCAAAAGTTGTTCCGATTTATCTTCCATTAGTTCTGAGGCATATATTCTATTTCATTGATCCACCTTGATTTGACTTCAGTGCATGGTGAGAAATACAGTTCTTTGTTTAGTCTTTTGCCTGTAGCTATTCAGTTTCTCCAACACAATTTGTTACGGTTTGTGTCTGGATATCCAATCAAAACCTCATGTGGTCATGGGGAGTGGGCTTTTCAGAGGCAGCTGAATCTAGAGTTAGTGATTGGTTCATTGTCTAGTCCTGCAGTAAGGGGTGTGAGTGCTATTCTTGTCCTAGGGCCGGTAGCCTGAGTATAATATAAGGGAGAGAAAGACTTGTCTTTCTTTCTTGTTGCTTTTGCTGTCTTCTGCCACCATGAACAATTACTCCTCCGCCATGTGCCACCCTGCCTTAGAACCAGCCAATTATGGACTGAAAGCTCTATAAACTGTGAGCTAAATAAACCTTTCCCCCTTTTCACTTTGGGTGTCTGTTATTTTGTCTCAGGAAAAAAGAAAAGTAACGAAGACACCATCTGTTAATGAGTATTTTCTCCAACATATGTTTTGGCCCCTTTGTCGAAATCTAGTGATTGTAGGTGCGTGGGGTTGTTTCTGTATCTTCTGTTCTATTCCATTCATTTCTTTGTGTGTGTGTGTGTGTGTGTGTGTGTGTGTGTGTGTGTGCACGCACGCATGTACCATGTTTGTTGTTACTATAGCTTTATAGTATAATTTAAAGTCTGGCACTGTGGTGTATCAAGCTTTGCTGTTTTCGCTCAGAAATACTTTGGCAATTCTAGGATATTTCAGGTTTATAAATATTTTAGGACTGTTTTTTGTTTTTTCTAGTTCTATAAAGAACAGAGTGATATTTTTATAGGGGTTGCACTAGTTCCATCAATAGTTTGTTTTAGTAATATGGTCATTTTAACAATATTAATTCTAGCAGTCCAAGAATAATGGCTGTCTTTGAATTTTCTACTTCTTCAAATTCTTTCTTTAGAGTTCTGTAATTTTCATTAGAGAGGTCTTTCACCTCTTTAGTTTCTTTAGTTAGGTTTATTCTTCAGTATATATATTTGAAACTAATGTTCATAGAATTGTTTCCCTAATCTATTTCTTAGTAGATTCATTATTGGTGTACAGGAGTACAACTAATTTTGGTGCAGTGATTTTGTATCCTACAACTTTGATGAATCTGATTATTGAATCTAAGTATTCTGTTGAAGTATTTTGGATCTTCTGTGTAAGAATCATTATCATGTGTAAGTGCGGATGCTTTCACTTATTTTTTTCCTATCCATGCCTATTTTATTTATTTTTCTTGCAGACTGCTCCGGCTAAAGTTTGAAGTAGCATACTGAACAAGAGTGGTCAGAACAGAGACTCTTTTCTTACTCCTGATTTTAGAGAAAGTGCTTTCAGTCTTTCACCATTCATATGACGAAAAGTTTTCTACTGTTGATTCCATAATATCCCATGTTGCATAGTCACATAGGCCAAGATCAGTTGTTGTTTCATGGTATTATCTGAATTTACTTGGCAGATAGTTCTGCAATTAAATATAATATCCCTACCTTTTCTCTCCTTTTCAGCTATTATCTCCTTCTTCCTGTGCTTTCTCTATTTTCCTCTGTATATCTTCTTCCCTCTCTTGGCTCTTCATCTTATTGAATTTGATGGTGAATAGTTGTTTACAATAACATCTAATTATCTTTGGTACTCATGTGTTGTTGTAATGGCTCTATTTTTACCTCTGATTTTATTTATTTTAGTCATTTCTTTCTCTTAACCTACCTAAAAATTTGTCAGTATTATTTGCCTTTTCAAAAACTGTGTTTTGTTGATCTTTTGTATTGTTTTATGCTTCTATTTCAATTTAATTTGCTGTAATCTTTTTTACTTTATTCTTTTCTGCTAATTTTTCAACTCTTTTTTTTGTTGTTGTTGTTTTCCTGGGTACTTGAGATTCAGTGGTAGGTTACCTGAGAGATTTCTTTTTTGTTGAGGTTTAAATACTGTGCCAGCTCTAGGGTGCCTCAGATTGAGGTCTTTCAGAGAATGATTGCCAAGGTGCAGAATCGTGTTAGCTGCATTTATTGCATATATACTTTCCAAAATTCACTCTGCTATAGTTGTAATTACAAGATGTAGTCGACATATGTGAACCTTCAGTGAGTTTCAGGTGAAGAAAGATCACTGTAGGTCATGCAGGGAAGTCTGGTGATTGTGCATCATGGTTTGGAATTTTAAATATTCCAGGGCAGTCTTGGAGGCTTTGTCTCCCACATCTCTGCCACCATGTAGTAAGCCTTAGAATGAGGGCCAGAGGACTTGCCCTGGTTCAATGCTCAGCTTCAGGTGAGGGATCAGAGCAGCCCTGTAGGACCACAATTGTCCTACCTTATATTATTCCACCCTGAGAGCCCAGATCACCAAAATTCTTTAAGGGATACTGAGAGTGGAAGTTCAGTCTTCTATATTCACTTTCGGCTTAGTCAGGTCATTGACTCTACCTATGCAGACACCACAGAATTCTAACCCTGCCTGATCTAGGGAACTAAAGGAATCATACTGCTTGCTTGAGCATGCATTGATGAGCTTTGGGTGAGTTTTGGTCCTTGGGTTGAATCATCATTTGTAGCTTAGCAGCTGTTAAATGAGAAGAAACAAATTTGACTCAGAGATTAAGTATGCACAGGCTAGGTAACAAGGCTATGAGATTCATTAACAAATGCCCCATCAAGGGAAGTAAATAGAATGACTACTTCCAGATCTTTGACCAGGATCTCCACAACTTGGATAATTCCTGGCAGATCTTAGAAGTATGATCATGTAGCTTTTGCCCTGCATCTCTCACTATGCCAGACTCATTGAGACAGAAGTAACACTTTTCTTCTAGGAACAAATATAACCACCCTTTTTCAGTGGTCAGAAGGTCTAGTCTCCTTTGGTTTTGTAGAGCTACTGCTGCAAGTGAAGCTATTTGACAGTGCTCTGGGTGATCTTTTTCCTGGGCTGTCTGGTCTTTAGACAATTTTTGACAATACCAGAGATATCCGGTTAATCTCCTTGTTTTGGTGTCTATTCCAGTTGTTATGTCCAGACCTCCTAGGAAGGAATAAGTTTTATGATTCACTTGGTTTTTGTCCTGGAGGCTAAAGGAATTGGCAGGGATTAATTATTAGATGATGTGTTGATCTCTGGGGTCATATAAATGAGATATATGTTTCTGTCCAGTTTAATGGAAGACACAAGTATGAATTAGTACCACACAGTAAGAAAAGTCCTTTAATTTCAAGACTGAAGTTATTTTTAATATTAAACATATAGGTGACCTGATTGTTTACACTTTCACAAAGTCCCTGCCAATGTAGCTCCAATCAGAGGCTGAAATGGCCTCATAAGGAGTGTCTGGGGTGTCAGTAGTAATTTTATTTTCCCAATTTATAAAATTTCTTTTGGTATTCACAAAGAACTATTCAGTCCAGTTTTCATAACCAGACACCAGCAAATAATCACCCATTATAGGCTAAGAGCAATCTTCTTGTGGGGATATAAAAACACAATTGGAGGGTATCCCGTGGTA
>PVLD010020588.1:0-33548 GCA_004027595.1 Dinomys branickii | reverse complement strand
ATGAATATACATATGTGCAGGAGGGCTAACATGGTTCTACTATTGTATTATATCACTTAATGCTAAGCAATAATCGATGACAGGATATTAGATTAATAGTGTATATCTGTATGTGTTAGCCTGAACACACACTTCGAAGATATCAATATGTAAAGCAGCAACAAGCGGTGTTTTTTTTCTGTTGTTGTTGTTGTCGATGTTGTTGCTGTTGTTGATGTATGCCTGTTTTCTTTCTTGTCTTTGGATTTTTGGTTCTTGTGGTTTTTTTTTGTTGTTTTGTTTTGGTTTTTTTTTTCTGTTGTTGAGAGGATCAACTGTCTGACTAAATTTGCATGTCTGTATATGGGTCCATACATCTACAATTCGAAGATAGCAATGGATAAAGCAACAACTGTTGAGACCATATCACCTTGTCTATAGATTAGTTGTGATTGTACTATTTTCTATGATAATGGGTGTCTGTTTGTCAATAGGTTTTTGTACTTTTATGTTTCTAAAATTAAAAAAAAAAAAAGAAAACCTGGAAAAAAAAAAAAAAAACAATATCAACTTGGGAGGTGCCTGGATAGTGGTTTTCCAACACTTTAGAGCTGAGACTCACCCGCTGCCCCTTCTTTACCAGTGAGATGTCCTGTGGAATTCACTGAGAACTCTGGTAGAAGGGAATGCACTCTGAGTGAAGAAGGGAGTGCCCCCGTCTCCTGCTGATCTGCTTTCCTTACTCTGCGTTGTACCTGAGGGCTTTTGCTGGTACCATGTCTTGATAGCCACTGATACAGTACATCTTATGTTAAAAGGCCCCTGAACAGATCTTCCCCTCACAACTGAGTGTATTTCTACAGATGACATCAGCATGCATGGCTTCTCCCTCACCCTCGTTCTCCACATGTACTCTTCTTTTCATACCATGGCCTCCATGCGAACTTCAGCCCTTCTTGGAAAGATACCAATGCACAACATGAATTACACTGATTTCAGGATGTGTGGTGTTTGCCACTCAACCCAGTCTGTTAACAGATTAGTGATGACAAAGTGTAGTTCTCATCATGTTTCTTGTTCTTTTCTGAAAGATTCAGTGGCTCCCCGATGTCCAGTCCAACCAACCAGGACTATTTCCTTTCCTAGAAGAACTCCATGTCTTTGTTTTAACTTATCTTTCCCCTCAGTGTGTCTTCTTTCCCTAACCTTAAATACCCAGTTCAAAATGCACATCGCTCATGAAGTCACTGGGAACTTCCCACCAGGAATGAATGTTCTTTCTCAGTCCTATAGGAGCTTTTATAACAGTTCGGCCATATTTTATTAGAAGTATGTTTGTTTTATTTCTTTGTGTTTTGTTCATCTTTGTATAATATAAGGCACTTGCTGAGGTAACAGGTGCTGTATGCTAGGTAACAGTGAAGATATAAATGCTGATTAATCAAGGGTCCTGGGGTACCTCCGGATCACAAAGTAGTAATACGTGGCCTGATACTATTTTCCATGTTTCAAAATAGCTAATTAAAATTAACTATGAATTATCTGTAGAACATGATTGTACAATAGGAAATGCTAAATTTTTAGGTTGGATGAAGCTTATAGGATACAGTTAAATGGAACAATGACACACTTTCATCAGATGCTCTCTTCTGCAAATATAATTACTTTGTCTCATTAAAAGATGAGATTTTGTTCATCATTTCGCTGGGTAGATATGATGAGCTAAATTGTATCCTCTCAAAATTCCTAGGTTGAAGCTCTGAGCCCAAACATGAATGTATTTTTGCTCAAAGGGCCAATAAAGAGGTAAAAGGGTTCCATGACATCACACTGATCGGGCTGCATATGAAGAGAAAGCGGCCTCAGGGCCCTCCGTGCATACAGAGAGGACAGGCTAGGTGAGGACCTAGCGAACACTGCCATTCATCTGCAGGAAGACAGCTCTCACTGGCTGAACGTGACAGCACCTGATCTTGGATTTCAGCCCCCAGAACAATGCAAAAATGCACTCTCGCTGTTTAAGCCCCCAGCGTGTGGTAGTCTGCAGTCCCTGCAGGTGAGGTATTGCAAATATGAGGCTAGAGTAGAAAGAAACACTTAGGCACCAAAAGTTCGGGACCCACTACCCTCATGCTTCCAGATTATAAAGGATTTGGCAACTGACCCTTGCCAAAGCCATTCTCCTCGTCCAAGGAGGGCCACGACTGCCCAGATCTGTCCCAGATGCAGTGACTGGTACCTTGAATGATGCCTTCAATAGGAGGTTCTAGCTCCTTGTGTGTGGACTGAATACTTCACTTACTCCAGCAGCTTGTTTTCTATAGCGCTTGACAATTTCTAGGAAAGGAGCAGCCAATTATGTTCCTCTCAGGTCTTGGCTCCTTTCTGTTGTTAAACTTCCTTTCTTTTTCTACCGCCATGTGTAGGGGAAAATATTAAAAGGCAAACCACTGCTAAGTCTTTGCTCTGTTTTCCTGTGATTGACATATTTTTCTGATTATTTCCCCTGAGGTCTCATTTTTACTATAGTTCAAGCTCTTTTCTCTTCCTTTCAAATTTTTAAAAGTTGCAAACCCACAAAGTAGACTCAGGACTCCACTGTAAAATGCGTGTTCAGTAAATCTGGAGATGCATGAACGTCTATCTATCTATCTATATACAGATATTCAGTGAACTTTGATTCCTCTCATGTCTGTGGGAAGAATTTCCATCATTACTGAGCTGATGAAGTTAGTTTATTCCATAATTCTGTAACTTAAGAAAAAGCCAAAGCCTTAATTTGAGTGTTCTTTGCGGACTTGCTAATTGCTCAGACTATTACAGCATTCTTGGATGGTACTGGAGATCTTGATTAACTGGGCTATTCTAAGATTTAGAGGCAGATGTTAGAGGGCATTATAATAGAAGATTAAGAGTGGGACCAGGTTACCTACCTATGACCTTGAGAAAGTTATTCAATTGCTGTATGACTCAGTTTCCTTCTCTACAAAACAGGGCTAATATCAGTACACTCCTCGGGCTGTTATGAAGAATAATAAATCACTAATACATATAAAGTACTTAGAAAAGTATCAGGGTGTGAAAAGTGCTAGCAAGTGTTTAATAATTAAAGTAAAAAGGACCTTAGAAATCAGCCAGTTAGCTATTCAGAGCAGGCTGAAGCATAACTGTTCTTCAAGGCTGTTGCAGAATAGGGGCTACTCAGAACCAAAGCTGCACCTAGGGGACCTGGAGTCTGGGGGAGGGATGGGGTGCCCGCTCGATACAAATGGAAACACACACTCTGACTCAAATGCACTGGCTACCACTCTCAGCCCCTCCAGAAAAGTGCCCACTAGAGGAACAGCCTTATTTCATATCTCAGTAACGTCATCTATGATGTCACTGCATGCCATGCGAGCTCGTTATCCACAGTCAGGATGACTTCCTGGTTACCAATAAAAACACCACAATCCCATTATTTCCTGAAAAGTCCGAGCAACAGCCTATGTTGGAACAATTTCCACAAGTCAGTCTCTCTGTTGCCTCTCTTGGCTGTCAAGGACAAGGCTCCCCCAGCCCCATTTCGGGATAGGCTGTGGATGCTGGGAAAGCTTAGGTGGGAACAGGAAGTCTTTCAAATCCCTCCATATCTTTTCTCAAAGGACATTTTCTGAGAGCCCATCATGTGTGTGCCATGGTTTCAGGAACCAATGTCACCTTCTGAGTTCCCCTAGATGCCTTGAAGCAGGAGTTCATTGCAAGGCTTTAAAAAAGTAAAATCTAAAATACACCTTTTCTGGGTGAGAGTCTAGAACCTGGATGAGCCTGTAAGCATTACTTAGCTGTGATTTGCCTTAATATTTTCAAGCTGCCCCAGAATTATATAAATAACCTATCCCTTTCTGGATTCATAATTTCCTTGAAGTCCGTTCAAAACTCAAGCCCAGCTGCATTTTAGAGCATAGCATTTCTTATATTTTAATGTGCTTCTAAGCAGCCTGGAATATAGAGAATACGTGGATTCTGGTTCTGGGGCAGAACTCGAGGTTTGGCATTTCCAGCAAGTCTCAGGTGATACTGGTGTTATTGTTTTTGAACCCTACTTCCCCATAACCAGCAGCAATCAAGGATTTATAGGCAAGAGCAAGTTCTCTCACTCACTGACAATTCTGACTTCCAGAAAGTTGCTTTAAACATATTTTCTTCCAAATGCTGTGTTTTGCCCAATCTAGAGCAAGTTATAAACTTCTCTGCAGTATTACTAAAACCCAGTTGACAGTGGTACAGTGTATAACATAACATAGTGATTTCAGTTTGGTGCTTTTAATAATCAGTCATCTGTGGCTAGCTAGCTTCTCTTTTCCCACTAAATGAAAATACATTCTCTTTTCTGGAACCTCTGCCACTTGGCACTTAACTGTTAGGTATTGACGTGCGTCTCACTTCAGCACTTGACTGCATGTCCTAGACCTCTTCGATTGCCACACCTGGCTGGCTCTCTGTAGTGGAGTGCTCATCCGGAAGGGTTTGGCAAGGGTAGGTGATATCACCCACGGGCCCGCCGTGGGAGACAGTTGGTTGCCACATGGGGACACATCTCTTATGGCACACTGGGGCTTCTGCAGCTAACACGATCTGGGAGGCCTCCTTAGTGCACCACTTTGGAAAGGCTCATGGCTGCAGCCATGTCAACTTTCACCCCCTCTGCCAGGTCAGGGCCTTAGGCTTCGGACTCCTGAATCTTGGGGTTCTAACTGCGACAACAACTATAACTGTGAGTCTACTCCTTAGACAAGTTTCCCTTTCATTGGTGTGTACGTTTTAAGCTACTTGGTAGAATTTTGCTGCTAGAATAGTTTCCCTCTCCTTCTTCCTCCTCCCCCTCCCTTTTCCCTTCTTCCTCTTCCCTTCCTCCTCCTCTCCCTCTCCTCCTTTGGTCTTCCCTCCTCCCCTTCTTCTTTGTCCTCCTCCTCCTCTATCCCGCTTCTCCACTCTTGTCTCCTCTTCCTCTTCTTCTTCTTCACCCTCCTCCTCTCTTTCTTCAGAAACTGAAACTTCAGAAAGTGGAGGGATTTTCCCAGGTTCCTTTATCTGGCAAGGTTCACCTCTTTATTAAGGATGGATCCAAAAAGCAGAATATTTACTTCCACACTCAGAGTCCAGCTGTACTCAAATTCATGAAAATATCCCACTGACAATAAAGTAATACAGAGTAGAAGTAACCAATTTTCCTTTAGAAGATATAAAGATATGTTCTTATACTAACCTATGGTTCTAATGAAGCATAATTAAATCCACTGAAACAACTGGAAAGAACCTAAGGCCAGAGTTAGAAGATACAGCTGCCTTTACTGCTGTGCTGGGAAATCTTCCCTCTTTCCCACCTCAGTTTCCTCACCTGTGAAAGGAAAGGACTGAGCTCTAAATTTCCTTTTTAGATCTAATATCCTATGATTCCTTTGTTTTCATAGTTCAAGGTATATAAAAGAAAGTCATGCACTCAATAACCTTGCACTGGCCCAGAAACAGGCCTCAGTCATCTCCAGGAGATCCCTTTATACAGAATTCTGTGCTGAGTAGAGGCCTCAAGCCTTGTCCCTCACGAGTGGACTTTAAGTATCTGTTGGCATGGATCATGGCAGACAACAATATCTAGGCAACAAAACCGAATGAGGCAATCATTCATGCACTGGGATGAAATAGAAGCCCTTATCCAGATATGCAGCCTGTTCAATTGCTCCCTGGGCTCATGGTAGATCAGCAGGAAGAGAGTTAACACTTAGAATAAGCTTACTTTTTCAACTTCTATCACTGTTCATCAAGGGAAAGTGCGCGCGCATGCACACACACACCCACACACCCACACACACACACACACTGTGAGGCTCCAATGGCATTGTAGACCAGCTTCTTGTGTGAGAATAACCGTGCCCCATTTTAGGCCTAAGACTCTAACTTTGTGTTGTCTTGATGCACCATAATCACAAGCTTAAGAAAATGTGACCATTTTTCAGCCAAATTGATTTTTTTAAAAAAAATTTCAGATTCTAGATAGTTTTATAGCACTGACATCAAAGGGTCTGAGAATCACTAGATATTCCTTTTGTCTCTTGCTGGTGTTTGTTGTGCAGTTTTCTGGGCAGACATTTGTTCTACACAGCTGCTTAGTTCAGTATTCCATATGGCAATGCACATTGTACGCAGACAGCAGCATTCCATGTCAGTCATATCCTGAAGTCAAGTTCTACTGAAGACATCTCTGATCCTTGCAGTCCTTGATTTCCTTTAATGCAATCAAGCTACTCCAGATAATGGAGAACATAATTTCAAATAAATACTACCACACAAAGTCCATATCATGCTCAGGGGCCCTTTTAGCTGTGGTGTGCAGCATGGAGTACTATTCTAGCGTGCTGCAGAGACTTGTACTAATGCAGCTGTTAATGTTATGGAATTTATCCAAATTACCAGTTCTCATGGGGCCATAACTGTAGATACAGTATTTCATTTAGGTAAACACAGATCTTAGCTTTCACCAAAACACAACATAAAACCTAAGACACAGGCCTGGAAGTGAAAACAGGGTCATTCTGCATATTCCGCTAAGCACATCCAGCTACTTCTCTCTTCTCTTGTTACAGAATGTTTCTTTATGTATTTTTCTTTAGGCAGAGAATTTGGGCTTAAATATGGAAAATTTCCCACTACCACTTGGCCTTGGAATGTCTTTCCCCCAAGTTTCTCATGATAAAAAGGCTCAGATTTGGAGGCAACTATGGGCAGCTGAATTTCATTAAGATTTTGATGGGAAACTTAAGTTGGAATTACAAACATCTGTGGTTAAACTTCCCTTTAGTAAACCATTTCCCAGAATTTAACTTTACCACACCAGGAGCAAAAATGAAAAACAGTTGACAAGAGAATGCTGTTCTTTTGCATATGCAGGAGTGATATTTATGTCTGGCTTTATGGTCACTATATCTCTATGAACTAGTAGCTTTACTTATTTTAGAAAACAATCATTTGGAAATGCTAAATTTTGGAGCTCAAAGCAAGTACTGCAAAGCTGATTTTAATAGTCTTTAACCAATCAAATGTCTCAAAATTATGTCTGACCATCATTACATTTATACGGTTGCTATAAGCAACATAAAGTCCTAAAAGAGTGAACTCCTTTGGGCATTATTTACATCATAAAACTAAGAAACATCAGATTTGAAAATTTGTGAAGAAAATAAAGGTCGTAGTCCTTGTCATTTTAAAGGTGCTGGGTGTTTTTTATTTTAACTTTTCTAAAAACTTAGAAAACCCATTCACTTCTTTTAACTGTTCAGATCACCCTATTGCTGGGGAGAGCCTGTTTATAAAAAAACACTAAAGAGAAGTATTACAAAAGTCAGCTTTGGTCTCCCAGCATTGCATAACTAGCAGATTTATAAGCGAAAGTTGAAAGTAGTCAGATCCAAAGAATAAGTAAAGATTTATATAACAAAATATTTTTAACAAGATCCTGCATTACGCGTGGATAGGTAGAAACAGCAGAAGGAAGAGAAAAAGGACAGAACTAGAAAATAGAGGTTTTCTGGGGGCTTGTGTATTTACTTACATTTTACAACCATCTTGCAAGGCAAAATATTTTTCTCTTTGTTTTATTGCCAAAGGAACTGAATTTCTAAAAGATTATCTCATTTGACCCAACTCAAACATTTATAAAGTCCTGGAGCTGAGTTCCCATCACATCTGGCTGGCTACAAGCGCACATTCTGCCTTTGATGAAAGGTGAATTTTGAATACTGTAAAGAACAGACTACAAATACAGTGACTAGTCCTCAGCCTGAATCTGACCTTCAGAGATCCTTAGTTTATTGGGCATTAAAATTATTGAGTCAGCAATCACATTTAAGAGTTGAATTCTTCTCTTGGAAAAAATATCAACAAATAAAAACCCCAGAAGATCTGGCAGTGTGGAGAAGTGGCTGCCCTTCAGGAAGGGACACTTCTTCTCTCTCTGTTCTCCAGGACCTCATCACACACAGGATGTGTTTCGTTCATCAAGCCTACTTCACCCAGGTTCTTATTTAATATTAATTTGAATAAAGAGGTTTTAATGTAGACTGTAGCATCATGTGGAGGGAACATACTAGACTTTGCTTCTAAAGAGAAAATGGAATATAAGAACATTCCATAGTTAAAAAGAGAGAAATTTATTATAGAGAGATAATGGTAAATGGGAAAAGAAAATGAAATCTTGACACTTGGGCAAGGAACTTACCATCTACAAATATTAATTTGCTCATCTGTAGAATGGGTATAATTTTCACCATTGAGTATTTAGTAAAATATATGTAAGTTCATGAGACATAGTAGAAATCCACAAATGTTAGGTTATTTTTTTCTTGCATGAGTACTTTTTAAAAAGTCATAGACTAGGGATATAGCTAATTAGTAGGTTGATTACCCAGTGTGTGTGAGACCTTAAGTTTGATCCTTAGCGCTGCCCAGTAAATAAACAAATGAACAAACAGACTAGTCTGGGAGGGGGAGTTATTTTAAGTCTTTTGTGATCCTAACAGTTTACGTTCCTTATGCCACCCTTTTAGTAAGCAGTGCATAAATGGTCTTTGGGTGGCATTTTATATTTCCGTGTTTTAAGAAATCCCCAAAACTTTGACTGTGATTATCCCTCCTGATAGCTCTGTTCACTCAGTCACCCCTTCCTAGATGTCCCTGCACAGTCTAAGTGCTCTGTGAGCTCCTCCTAACTGTGCTACCTGTTGTGTCACAGGTGCCACTTGGGCATCTGCTTCGTCTCTACTTCCACGTGTGTGACAGGAAGTAAGTACACAGTTCCACTGACTGTCACAGTCTGGCCTGTGCTCAGTACCCAGTGGCTCACCACTGTCAACTACTTCTCTTATTTTCTCATTTACTCAACAGGAACAGCACCGTGGCCCGCTCCAGAGCCTCCCCTGGGCCTTCCGCACTGCATTTCACTCCTAACACAAACTTTTTGTAAACCTTCTTTGATGTTTGTTGAGTAGGTTGTGGTACCCTACTGTCGTGGTCGAGCTACAATCCACATTTATCTCCGCAGCGTTTGGTTTGCAGTCATACTTCATGGCTTGTATTTCATTTTGCTTTGGGTTGGGGCTACCCATATTTTTGTCTGTAGAATTCTTACCCCATGAGAGCAGGGGGGAGGTTTTGCCTTCTTCCTATCCCTTTCGGTGCTCATTTAATTGGGTTTAAATACTGGCTCCCAATTTCCCTCTTGTGTGAATAACTAACTAACTGAGTGGAATAATAGCTGCATGTAGGGGTTCGAGTTACCTAGAAATACTGTTGCAACAGCAGAATAGCTGGACAGTGGCTGGAGGACATTTTTCAAAGTAAGGGGCCAAGATAAGCAAAAGGAAAGCAGATAGTGAAAGAGATATAAATGGTTTCTAAGTAAACATTCTGCAGTCCTTCAGTGGCAGGGAGCCTGACATTGCACTGGGGCAACGAAGAAAAGAACTGAGAGGGAAAGTCCCTCAGCCTTAGTCTCATTCCTAGTGGATCCGGTGAGCAAGCCTGGGTAGGGACATAGGGGATTGCCGAGTGCTGATTTCCTAGAGAAGTTGACCCAGTAATGACAATGACCGGAAAATCCAGGCCGGTTACCAGGGGGTAAAATCCTGTTTTTCTCTTTCAGAGTACTTGGTTCACCATTGTCAACTACTTCTCTTATTTTCTCATTTACTCAACAGGAACAGCACCGTGGCCCGCTCCAGAGCCTCCCCTGGGCCTTCCGCACTTCCCTTGCTCCTTCTTTGCAGCCAGACATCATCACAGGAATCTTGACCTTGTTTACCTTCCCCTTCCGCTTCTTTCTGACAAAATCCTGCTCTTCCCAAGCACATGGTAGTGACATCTCCTTCTGGGGGTGGGGTGGGTCCCCATTTTCATTCCTGCACCCAGGGTGGTTCTTTTGCATCTCTGTATTGGTCAAGAAGAATTCTGCCTAGTTTTTCTGGCTGTAATGTGTATAATGAAACAGACTATTTTAAAATGCAAACTTTAGAATATTAAATATCATTTTTGAAACTACCTCATCTCTATTTTGCCCACTTTCACATCCTGAAGATCACTGCCTTCACCATAACTCAACAGTAATGAACTTGGTACACTGCTTGTCAAGAAGCAGAAGGTGGGAAAATCCTCCCCATGCCCTGTCCAGAGTTACCCGTGGGGGCTGCTCTTTCCAGGTTCCTTCCCTCCTAGCAGAAGCTTAGGTTCCTTTGGTGAGAATGGGCCCTTCTTTATGGCCAGCTGGAGAACTCCATGCTTCCATTCTGTGATTGTATCTGCTCTCAGATCTCACTGAGCACCCTGGTGAGCCAGAGCCCCGGTCTGGGGCCAAGCACTGGGGTGAGCGGGTATAAGCCCTACAGAGGAGCTGGGAAGGACTTCTGCCAAGCACCTCCCACCATCCCAGGCTTGCTTAGTATTTTTCTTCCTTTCCTTTGAAGGACATTTGAGGAATAACCATTCATACAAATCCAATTCAAATGAAGTGAATGTATTTTTAGACTATCCTCCCGTCCACAGTTTGTATGTCTCCCATGAATAATAAATATTTCCACAGTGTCTTCCTGTATACACACAAATACAGTCTCCTAGTCCAATCCAGTGAAGTGGTCATGACATGTTATTGTCTCCCAAATAAATTTGGCTTCCGCTCGCTGGCTGTAAAGAACTTGGGAAAGCTGATGGTGGGACATTGGGATCACCCTGGGACCACAGGCTGACTGCAGGCATTATGTGAAACTATGCAATCCACACATAATTATCTTGATTCCACCCTTTTTACACCCTATGCTTTGACCTTCCTGGAATGACTAGTATCTGCTTTCTGTCTCCCTGAACTAAAGCCTTCAATTGGCATTTTGAACCTACTTGACACTGAGAATATTACACCTTTAACTTACAATGGGACATTTTCTCTGATTGGAAGGATACAGAAATACAACAGCATTGATAATATGAAGTAAAACGGTACTATTGAAATAAAATTTTGAGAAGTATTCCCAGATAAAGGTTTCTTTCTCACAAGTCTTAGCACATGTAAAGCATTTATAGTATGACAGGCTCTGTGCTAAGCACACCCTCTTTCACCTAACTGTACTACAAGAGTTATATGAAGTGTAGACATCAGTGGCATCTCTGCGCCTCAGGTTCTTTGTCTCCAGTTTTTACAACCGCAATTTTCCCATGTTCAAGGAAGTCAAGGTTTAAACTTGGAAGCATCAGTCTGAAAGCCTGCAACGTGAAATACTTCCCTGAGCTATTATTTGCTACTTCACTGAACAGATGATCCTATAAGGAGGTACCCAAGGGGTCAACATAAATTTTAAGGCTCCATAACAATCAATACTTTTAAAATTTTTTGTGGGATGAGAGTTATAAAAACTAGTTGTGTGTACTTGCTTCTTTAGATTTAACAGATTAAAAAAGATTCCTAGATAAATTTGAATTTCAGATGAACAACAAAATTTTAATCTATATCTATATCTATGTCCCATGTTCTATGTGGGATATGACCCACAGTGTATCCATTTTTTTATCTGGAATTCCAACATAATTGAGTGTCCTGTATTCTATCTACCATTCCCACTCTAGGCATTTCATTCAGGGACCTTCCAAGCAACAGGTGGAGATAACACTTCCTCGGGTTTAATTGCAAGACTGCAGAGAAAAAAGTACCTTCGCACCGCGTGGAGCCTGTCTTGGGCTGGCCTCTCCGCACTGTCTGTGCAGCTGACTACAGGCCATGTCTCCCCTTCCCCACCGAGGCTGCTTTCCCCACCAGAGGGAAGGCTTGGTACGCTCAGCCTACTGCCCCCACCTCCATTTGGGGGGGGGTGTGGGTAAGGCTTACTCTGGAGGAGGACCATCTTCATGCTCCTTACTTTTTGCCAGTAATTCATAACTAAACGATTAGAAGAATCGATAGGAAAAGTCGAGATGTTAGCGGTGTTGGAAATGCAGTCACTCCACATAACTGCCTCAGTAGCACTGTTGTGGTAACTATGGCTACAGGGTGTGGATGTGCGTGGATGTGCGTACGTGTGTGTGTGTGTGTGTGTGTGTGTGTGTGTGTTTGTGTGTGTGTTGCTCTTTCCGTTCCCACGAACTTAGAGGGCTTCATTTTCCTCCCACTTAACGTCTCCCGCGCACAAGACACTGCTGCTGTCTCTCTGGGCTCAGGGGGGCTCTAAAATCACTTACTCTGATTGGTCTCCTTTCACCCAAGTTCTACAGTTTGATTATGTTTCCAACGTAAAAACCCTCCTAAGGTGTTCCCACAGCAGCTCTCTGAACAAGCACGCGATCAATAGCACATCCTGATCACTTTTACTTTGGGCATAGGGCTTAACGGTAGCTTGCTGCTGGACTACAAAGGGTTGTTTCCGTCTAAGGTATGCATGCTGAGGTTTCCTAATAGCTTCGCGCATGGCTCAACACCCTCGCTGCCCCGCCCCGCGCTCCCCTGTTGGAGAAGACCCTTTGTTTAATTAAGACAAAAGATTAGGTCCTGTAGTACTGTTCCCGCCGTCCAGCTGGCAAAGAAGCGCAGTTAGGCCCTGTGACAGGGCACACACAGTTGGGCTGGGACACAAGGAGAGCAGAGCCCCTGACCCGCTGCCGCCCTCCCAAGTGAGGGTCCAGCAGACCCACCCAGAGCAGAACACATGCACGACGGCCAGTTGGAACAGACACGTTCCAAAGCCCCCACTTTCAAGGCGCAACATCAAAACCCAGTCTCCGAGTAAAATTCTATTTCAGGTCTCAGAACGGATCGGGCCCGGGTGAAACTGAAGGGCGGGAGAGGGGCAGAGGCAGAGGCAGCGGGCAGAGCGGCGGGCGCGGGCGCAGGTGCCGAGCAGGCGGGCGAGGGCACTGTACCTGGGGCGCGCCGGTTTCGGGTGCGTCTGGCCGGCCGGCAGCCGAGCTCCCCTCGGCGTCAAACGGAAAGGCGTCGCCATCCCCGGACGCCGCGCTGCAGCAGGCAGCCCCGCAGAGAAGCCAGAGCGGCAGCACCGAGCGCCACGCTGCGCGCAGAGCCATCCCTCCGCCGTGCGCGGCTCGCGGGGCGCGCTGCGTCGGTCCGGCCGGCGGCGCGCGGTATGTCACCTTCCGCGCTCTGCGGCGTGCGGATGCTGGGCGCCGGCGGCCCAATCAGCAGCCTGGCCCGGGAGAAGGGTGAGCGGCGGCGAGCCTCGGCCGCTCCCTGCGCCCTCGCGCCGCCCCCTCCGCGCCCCGCGCTGCGCCCCGGGCTTGGGCCGGGACGGCGGATCGCGCTCCAGCGGGGCCGCTGCCGCCTCTGCGGGACTGAGGGCTGCGCGCTGGCGTCCGGCCCGCCTCATCCCCACCACTCCCTCTCCACCTCCACCGCCGGGCCCTCCCACCCCACGCCGGCTCCCCAGACCCGAGGTCCAGCCCTGCGCGACCGTCCCGCCCCCTCGGAGGGAGCCGGTCCACGCCCGGGAACAGGCGACGATCGCGATTGCTTGCTTGCTTGCACGTCCTTACTTAGTCGAGGTGCCCGGTGTCTTATTTGCAATAGACCTTTCATGTTGCAGGAAAGTGGGCACAAAAGGGATTCCAGGGGCTAGGGAATACCCGAGGTGGATGATTTCAGACAGCAGCGCGGGGAGGGAGGGGCACCCACTTGTGAGCAAGGTCTTGAACTCTCCACGTGGGCTGCCGCACACTTTGTGCTGGCTGCTTCTCTGTCTCTCTGGCCACCCCTTTTCCAACAGTCCTCACCCAGAAGGTTTGGGAGAGGCGCATCTTTCACTGCAGTGCTGGAAAATGACTTCATCACTCAAATGCATGAACTTTATTTACAAAGAGCGTCTTGTCTTCATCCTAAAGAGGTGCTTTGTAAGGGCCCAGAACAAGGCCTACAGTGTATGAGCCCGTCAAATATACTGCCCACAGCCTGGACCGCTTCCTCTTGGCTTATAATCTCATGCCTACCGCGTGTCTGAGTTGGGGAGCCTTCCTGAGACTCGGGAAGAAGTCGCACTGCAGTGACGTGGGCCACCCGTGGATGTGGATGTGTAAGTGGCCACTGCAGTGGATGGCTACTTTTGCTTATGTTGACTTCATGACAGAGCTTTTCCTTAAAATCCTAGCATGCCTTAAAAATGCCCAGATGAGATAACCATAAAATGATACCCGGGTAAGTTTCAAGTGTTTGAAATCATAGACGGTCATGAGAGAAAGCATCATCATAAAGACTGTTAGTTCCAGTTCATACAAGTTGTTTCATACAGGGTTAAATGAAACAACTGTATTCTGCACCTATGATTACTGGATACTGAACATACGTCATTTCTAAGCTTCACAGTATTTCTGCAAAGTAGGGCTATTGTTTCCTTTTTATGGGAGAAAAAAAAAAAAAAAACGGAGGTGCAAAGAGGCCGGGACCTTTCCCCAAAGCCACACACCCGGGAGAAAGCTGAGTTGAAGTCTCATTACAGCAAAGCTTCCCTACAGCACACTAACACTCACAAGATAAAGTCCACAGTCGGGGGAGGGCACCCCCGTATTTTGAGTGCCTTCAGTGTACCAAAATTGAATGATTATTTCATTTACTATAGTCTGGAAGATAATCCAGAGAGGGGATTAGTGCTCTCCACACTGGCAGAGGAGGGGTGGTACTATAGTCTAAGTCACCCTAACGGTAATTCAACTGAGCTGTAAGCCCTCAACTGCCCTGCTCTGAAAATTGTTCAAACAATTTTCAGGATTCAGGTACAGAACTCTATGATCTGACTTAAATGATCTGAGAAGCAAAGTCTCCAAGGAACAGAACTTGAGGGAGGAGAATAGGACCCTCTTGGACCAAATTTAAAAGTACAAAGGTATCAACCAGAATTAGTCACAAATTCCCTCTGGCCCTGCCTCCCTGTATAAACTATCCACCAAGACTGGGATTACAGTTAATCACCTCTCTGTGTTCCCTTACCTCAGGCCACTTATTCCTTCGCTGCTGGTCAACAGGAAGATAGGCTTGAGGGGGCCTCCTGTCTGGGGCCTTCAATACATCTTCTTTTGCAAAAAAATAAATGCCTTATTATTGGCTTCGGTGCACAACAAGCTGTGAACCCTTGTTCTGTAACAGGATGCTCCTTTATTTGAAATAATAAAATGATATGATGCAAAGGAGCCAAAACAGAAGAAATAGAAACAATTCTCATGGATCCTGAAGTATCTGTAATATTTTCACTTGAAGATTAAAAAAAAATAGCATCGCAAGGAACTGTGAAGCTAAACTGTGGCAGTCTTCTTTCACACAAGCTGGTTAACCTCCTTATATAGTGAAAGAGAGGATATGTTTGGTTTGGTTGGTTCTTTTGAGAGATTTCCATTGGGAAACAGGGTGGCGAGACACAGGGGGAACGAGAACGTCCTGTCCGCCCTCCCTTTATTGTTTTCTGAAGGATACATCCTATTTTCCGCTAGCTGTCGATTAATCTTCCCCTGTGTTTACCCTGAGACTTCTCCCTGCCCTGCTGGCAGTGTGCAGGTTCTACAAAAAGGCCTGAGCAGAGGGGAGAGGAGTGTATGAGTGCAGGACCTACAGATTTCTTATTTTTGATCAGATATCTTGTTCTAAAAATTTTCCTTTATCTTTTTGCACGTACTATTATTACTTTTGGAGCAAAGGTGCACAATATAAGAGCATAAATTTTTATATGAAATAAAACACGGCTGAAGTCCTAGGCCCCATTACAACATTTCTAAGAGCTTGACACAAAATTTAGTCTGTCAGTTTCCTCATCCGTAAAATGGGAATAATGGTGCCTCTTCCACTGCATTATTATGGATACTAAATGAAATAGTGTAAATAAAGCATTAACATAGATTTGCGTATAGCCAGTGTGAAGTTATTCATACAGTATTTTCAAGTCTTGAAGAAGAACAGAATGATTATTTCTAAGGATGAAAATTGGTCAGTCTTGTATTCTTACATTTGGTGATCTGAGCAACTTCATTGAAGATACCAGTATGTAATATAACAGCCAGTTAACTCCTATCATTTTGTTTTGAAACCCTGTATCATTTTTATTGGTTTTGTATTGTTCTGTTTTTGTCTATGTTGTTGTTATTTTTAAAAATTCTCTTTAAGATTAAAAAAAATTCAAAAAAAGAAGAAAAACAAGCATGTTTATTAATCCTGTGCATAAGTGACTCCCCTGTGGGGAGAATAGCCATTTTGGTTACTGGCTGTATTAATCTTTGAATGAGGCTCCATGGGTCACAGGGTAACAGGTCCAGCAGACAAGGAGAGTGCACATGCAAGAATTTACAGCAACTGGAAGGCAATAGAACCAAGGGAATCAGCTCCTCACCAAAGACCACTCACTGACCACCAAGTGAGCACAGCAGGATGGTTACTCCTGCTGGGAGTACAGCTGAGGAGCATTTCTGGTGCTGCTCTCTTGAGATGGGCCCTCTCTCCTTTTCCTGGGACAGGGATAAGTTTTTGCCATACACTTTCATGGCCATTGCCCACTTTGGGACTCCTACCTTCCCCGTGATCAGAGGAGGGCTGCTCTGTCACCCCCAGGGGACAGAGAAGGCACAGACAAGAGGTTAAGTGCCCTGCCTGCAGGTGCCCGACCAGTGTGTGCAAACAGCGTCTCACACCTTCCAACTTCCAGGCCAAGTACTTTCTGCACTAGACCAAGTTATTTTTAGTCCTGACTGCAGCAGATCTGGTGGCTTTGAGGCTTTATCAAAAGAAAGTTCTGAAACTCCCCAGAGTCCCCCAGTGTGGTTTTCAGTAGATAAACATCAGGGCTGCCTGTCCCCACAGCCTTGGCTGTTGGGCCTGTGCTTGCTCGCATCCAAGGAGCAGGGGAGGGTGTTGTTAACACATCCCATGTGTGCTGCTGTATATAGAAAGCCATGTCAGATACTATTTTGGATGCGGAGGTGCTAATCCTGACAAAATGAGACAGAGGATTGTTGTGGGAACTGTGTACTAGTGACAATATTTCATGATGGCATTGTCTCTGGAGGCAAGTGTGAGCCGAGCTGTCCCTTACTGTGCACACTCTGACTGATAATCCTGCAGCGGGAATGGAGAGCGTAAGATGCTCTTCTACTAATGCTCCCCTCCTCTAAGCCTGAGGTTCTCCTTCATGAACAACTGCAATGGAGCCTCAGACCATGTGAGGAGGAGCAGGACAGCTAGAAGATGATGGCCAGAGGTATTTCAAATGTTATTCTTCTTCCCGTCAAGTTTTTCAGGCTTTTGATCAGATGCGGCTTTTTTTTTTGCGATAGCCTCATTTGGTTCTCAGTATATGTGACTTGCATTGTTTACCACCCACCCATTTATTCATTTATTTAATCAGCGCGTACCGAACACTACAGTGTACCAAGTTACATGGCTGAGGGTAAGATGGCGCAAACATGACCCTAACTGCCACGAGGTTAAGAATGGGGTGGGACTCATGTACACAGATCCTCTAAGGAATGCTAAACGGTGAACAGGATTTCAGAGAGTAAATGCAGGCAGGCTGCTAATAAAATTAACAGGACAAGCTTTTACACAGATGCAGCTAGAGGAATCAGGGAAGGTTCTAGACGCCGGCAGCTTACTGGCTGGGGGAGGGGAAGGGCCGCGCTATAAGAGCAGAGAACTGCACAAGCAGGAGAGAGGCAGTAGCTCACAAGGGGCAAGGAGCTGCGATTTTCACAGCTCTCTGAGCTCTCTGCTCTCGGGACGCAGTTCTTGCCCTTTGGCCCACAAAGACTGGGTGAGAAGAAAGGACTTTGCAACCCTTGCTGGCCTCTCATCCTGCCTTCCAGTGCATGCCCGATATATAGGCCACACCAGGTCTTCCAGACACAAAGGTGCGCAGCGCAAAGGAGCTATGTTTACGCATCGAACAAAATCCTGAGGAAACAAAGGGGAGAAAGGATAACTCTAAAAGGGCCTTGCACATCTCCTGAATCTCCTGCTGTCACTTTGCTTCGTCCGGATTGAACCTCCACCAGAGCCCTTCGTAAGAGAGTCTCAATGTAAGAGGAGAAGGTTGTTAGTAGAAGAAGGGACCCTATTTTTCTGCCACTTAACCATCAGAGTTCCCATGGTAGGGAGAAGCTTGTATTTGCTTCTTTAAATTTATCGATTTTCTGATAAAGTTTTTTAAGTAGTGAGACTTAAGCCTAGAAATGACATGATCATATTTCCATTTAAAGAATTTTAAATGTACCAGATAACATAATTATATTGAAATTGGAAAGTGCAAATGTCAAGAACGAGGAAATAACAGTCACTAGATATCATACTACTTTGGGGAAATAACTATGAACACTGAGAATGTTTTGGTGGAAATAATTTTCAGACTTCTGCTGCATCTGTCTTAATGCAGTTCATCTACTTTCATGTTTCATATTCTCAGTTATACATTGTACATATATTTTATGCATGCCAATGTCATCACTTCACTCTTTTATAAAAATAAATCAAGTTGTACATGACATTTTGTCCATGTAACTAGAACTCCATAATGTGAATAGCCATTTTCAAGTTTGAATTTGGAAGGCTCCTTCGTAAGGATAAGCTTTCCACTGGAAGATAAGTTGACAGACCAATTGGAGAATGGCGAAGGGTTTTCTTACACAAGCCCTATCAGCTCTGAGGGCAGGGACTGTGTTCCTGAACAAGCTGACTTAGAAAGCTTTTCAGAAGAGCAGCAATGAGGACCTCCTGATGCACGTAGTTCAGCCTCATGGATGAGTCAGACATAAGAGAATGATTCTGCCAAGGCTCATTGACCTATCTGCACTGTGACCATCCCTCCTGGTCAGGTAGGATAATTACTTCGTCAGTGTTAAAAGCAAGTGATTGATGTTCCTGTAATGTATTCAGAGAATAGGAGTTGTCACCATCAATTAGCTCCATGATGAGATCAGTACACAATAGGAGTTCCTGAGACTTGATAATGAAATGATACAATTAAGAGGAATTGGGCAACATTCAAATAGGAGGCCTGATAAGCTGATGTTTTGTGCATCCAACCCAGCTCACTCCCAGTGTCAGAGAGACTGTCCATTAAGAGAAAGATTGCTGTTATTGTGAGTGTACAAGAAGGAGGCTGAATGTCTAATCTGTGTTGTGTGAACAGCTACAGAGACCAGCATGCACCACTTGACTAAAAAGCTCCCTAACTCAGCTATAGACAATGCGTGAAAGACATGCTTGCTTTTAAAAAATCTACCAATTTTAGAGAAAAATTTCAGAAGTAGAGAAGCCAAAATTATAATATTGTCTCAAATTTTCATAGTGCTTCAGTTTGGAATCAAAGCACAGTTGTTATTTTTCCTATAAATGATAAACTGATCTTGTTTCAGATGGCCAAAAGTACAGATTCAGGTCTTCAAAAGACAGGCTTTCAAGCCACTGTTCACTCTACCCTTCATTCCTAATTATTTAACACTCTAAATAAGACTGACTATTCACCATCTATCCACAGCAATTTTCAAATACTTTTCAAATGTCTACTTTGCATGCTGTACTTTTCTATGCTGTGCAGCAAAGAAGAAGTCAGACAGAAATTCTTGTCTTTAAGGAATTTATATTATAATTGAAGCAATTCTAATTTATATTATAATTGACAGGTAGAGAGCAATATAGAATAAACAATCATATTAGAGAAATATGTAGGATATGAAATGGTAGGTGCTGTAGAGAAGAGTAAAGCAGGGTGAAGGGATGAAGTGGGCAAGTGGAGGAAGGTTAAGATGAAGATCTTTCAAACTGGGCTGTCAGAGAGGCCTTATTGATAAGATTTGGGCAGCTGCTAGAAGGCAATAGGGGACCAGCCAGGCAGATAGCAGTGTGAAAAAGGGATTAAGAGAGAAAGAGTAAGTTAGGCAGTGGGAAAGAAGAGGATGCTTACCTTTGAGTAAGAAGGAAGAATGGGGTGATAGAGAAGAGCAGTTGGAGATCAAGCCAGAAAGGTAGGGGATTGTAGTGCCTAAAGGAATGGACACACTAAGCAAGTTGTGTTAAGCAAAAGGGAAAGATAAAGCAAAAAAAGAAGTAGATCATAAAGAACAAATAAAGGAATCAGCAACAGAAAAATACTGCAATAACAGGAATCAGTCAATATCTTTCAGTAATAATTTTCTATTAAATGGTTTTAATTAGCCAATCAAAAGATACAGACTGGCAAATTAGATCCAGAAACAAAATCCAAATCTATATTGCATACAAGAGACACATGCAATTCATGAAGAAACAAGTAAACTGAAAATTAAAAGTTGGAAAATTATATACCTGAAAGCAAGCATGAATAGCTATCCAATTTTCAGACGAAGTGGACTTCATGCCATAAATCATCAGAAGAGACAAGAAGGTCACTGCATTCTCATAAAAAGAACAATTCAAGAGGAGATTACAATTTAAATTACATACATTGAATACATGCACACTCAACTATTTATAACAAATAATACTTGACATAAAAGATCAGATAAACATCAGCACAATCGTGGCAGGATGTCAATGCTGCACTATCACAAATAGATAAGTCAGCTAGACAAAAAAGTCAACAAAGAAATATCAGTTCAACCACACCTTGACACTAAGGGACATAATAGATGTGCAGTGCTTCACCCAGCAACAATGGAGTGCACTTTCTTCTCAGCAGCACGTGATACTTTCTCGAAGACAGACCATTCCCTCAGCCATAAAACAGCACCAAATAGATATGAAAAGCTAAAATACTCTCATGCATGTTATCAGACCATACTGCAATGAAACTAGAAGTCAATGGCAAAAGAAACCACAGAAATTATGCCAGCACATAGAGATTAAATAACACATTTATGAGTACTCAATCTGTCACAGAAGAAATCAATGAAAAAATTTAAAACTTCATAGAATCAAATAACAATGAAAATGCAATATACCAGCACATGGGTTACAATTAGAACAGGTCTTAAGGGGGAAGTTTATAGCTTTGAATCCACATATTGGGAAAATAGACCTATTCCAAAAAAAATAATCTAAAGATGCTTGTCAAGGTCCTGGAAAACAAGAGCAATCCAAATCCAAAATTGATATAAGGAAAAAAATATATAAAATCAAAGCAGAAATTAATGAAATTGAAACAGAAACAGCCAATGAACAGACAGAATAGACAAACCCTCAGCCAACCTACCAAAAGAAGGAAAGGAGAGCCCTCTGTCAATGCAATTAGAAATAAAAAGGCAAAATCAAAATAAAACCAATGAAATCCAGAGGGTTATAAGCAAATATTTCAAATCCTGCATTCTAATGAATTTGAGAATCTAGAAGAAATTGATAGATTCTTAAACAGATAAGAATCACCAAAGCTGAAAGAGGAGAATATAAATAGTCCAATAACAGGCAATGAAGTAGAGGCAATGATAAAAACCCTAACAAATAAGAAAAGTCCAGGAACTGATGGATTCACTACTGAATGTCACAATACCTTCAGGGAAGAATTAACGCCAATAATTCTCACAGCTCTTCCATGATATTGAGAGGGAAGCAACGCTGCTGAATTCATTTCCTGAAGGTAGTATTACTCCGACACCCAAACCAGACAAGGACAACAAAAAAGAAAACTGGAGACCAATTCTCTTGGTGAGGAGAGATGCAAAAATCCCCAAAAGATACTTGTAAACAGAAAACAATAAACCTTTAAAAAGGTCATAGATCATGACCAAGTTGGCTTCATCCGAGGTATGCAAGGGTGGTGCAACGTGCATAAATCAATAAATGTAATACATCATATAAACAGTAGGATAAAAACCACATGTGTATTTCAATAGTTACAAAATTTACAAAATCTAACATCCTTTCATGATTTAAAAAAAAAAAAGCCTTGCTGAAACCTGATGTAGGTCTTCACCTTAAAGTGATAAAAAGCCGCTTATGACAAACCCAGAGCCAACATCATATTAAATGGGGAAAAACTGAAAGTAAAGTGGGAAACAATTTTTACCCACTACTTCTGACAGAGGATTAATATCCAGAATATATAAATAACTCAAAAATAAAAGATCTTGTTAAAAAATAAAAGACTACCCAAAATAAAAGACCTAGTTAAAAATGGACAATTGAAATGAATAGATTTTTCTCAGAAGAAATACAAATTGCCAATAAATACCTGAAAACTGTTCAGCAGATGTGGCCATTAGAGAAATGTGACTCAAAATGACACCGAGATTCCATTTTATGTCAGGGAGAGAATGGCCACATTGAAGGATTCAATAAACAGCAAATACTGTCAGGGTTGTGGGGGAAAAGGAACCCTTCTATACTGTCAGTGGGAATGTAAATTAGTACTTTCACTTTGGAAGTCAGTATGGAGATTTCTGAGAAAACTAAAACTAGAAACTCCATTTGCCTTAGGTCTGCCTCTGGTGGTTATCTTGCCAACAGAGCTGAAGTCATCATGTTACAGAGATACACGTATACTCAGGTTTATAGCAGCCCGGCGCACAAAAGGTAAATCATGGAAGTGGCCTATCATGGGATAAATGAATAAAAAAGTGCAATAAATAAAAAAAAATGCTTCTCAAGGTCCTGGAAAGCAAGAGCACTCCAAATCCAAAATTGGTACAAGGAAAAAATATATAAAGATCAAAGCAGAAATTAATGAAATTGAAATGAAAGCATCCAATGAATCAAAGTTTGGTTCTCTGTGAGAATAGACAGAATAGAGAAACCCTCAGCCAACCTCTGTGTGCGCACAACAGAGTTCTACTCAGATGCAAAGGGTAAGTCTGAGTCGTTTGTAGGAAAATGAAGGAAGTTGAGACCATAATACTGGATACAATAAGTCAGCCACAAAAGGTTAGACATTGTATGGTTTCTCTAATGAAAGAGACTCAAAGTATTAATAATTTGAAGAGCAAAATAAGAGAACTGCATTAAGAGACAGAGGCAGACACTATAGACTGCAGAGGGGACCTGGTGAGGGAGTGAGCGGGGAGGTGAGGTGTGCCCCTGGCAGTAAACATTACTAAGATGCATACGTGTATTCGCCAAAACTCAGGCTGAATGTACTCACTCTGTGTCACAGCACGCAGTACCCGATGATGAAGGAAGGGAGGGAGCTGCGTGGCACAGCTGCACAAAGCTGCTGAGATAACTGTAAGGGCTTTGCCTCTGGTCCTGGGGGAGCTGGGAAGCATTTGGAAGGTTTTACGCAGAGAAGTAAAAAGTGATGTGGAGTGAGTTGCCTCGAGAAAGGTAGGCTGCGGGGAGACAGCACGGGGGCTGTCGTGTGAGACAGGCTGGAGGCTTGGCTCAAAGTGTTAGCTTTGGGGGTGAGAGGCAGTGAAAGTCTGGATTTATTCTGAATGTATGATCAGTAGAATTTTCTGAATATGAAGAACAAGGGTAAGACATGACTCAAGGGCGAGGTACGCACTTGTGGCCTGAGCACCTCTGGCGAGTTTGCTGTTATTAAGATGGAAAGGACTAGGAACGAGTAAGTCAAGGGTAAGGAAGATAAGAAGAGTTCGGTTTTAAGTAGTTTTTGTTTTTCTATTTTTGCTGTACTGGGACTTGAATTAGGGCCTTGCACATGCTAGGCAAGTGCGCTAGCATGGGGTTACGTTCTTAACCCCTTTTAAATGTTCTTATTTTGAGACAAATTCTCGCTAAGTTGCCCGGGCTGGCCTCGAATTTTCAGTCCTCCTGCTTCAGCCTCTGATGGAATTGCAGGTGTTTGTTGCTATGTTCAGTATAAAACACTTGCATCACACACCCATAATATACAAAGCATAATGTACAAACTTTTAAACCACTGGGATCTGTTATGTGCAAGGCACTGTGGACAGCACTGGAGGTCATCCTTATAACTCAGTGAGGGAGATTTATATCAAGAATCCCAGTCTCCAACATTCAGGGCACTAAATGAGTGCAGACCCATTGCTCTTGTGAGTTACAGCAGGAAGGAATCTCTTTGAGTTTAGTGAGAAGAGAAAGTACTAGAGATTTGAGCTGGCTTTCCACACAGGTAAAGGAGAGCGTATGGGAAGGTGACTTCAGGCAAATGGAGTAGCATGGTTACAAGCAGGGGAGCAGGAAAACACCCTATGTTTAGGCAAAGTGTGAAGCTGATTTGAGTGAATAATGGGAGATAATATGACCAGGTATGTCATCTGATTGTTTTATAGTTTATTAACTGGAAAGATGAGAGTGAAATTTAGAAGGACTCATCAGATAATGATGTGGCAGACACACGGGAATAGAGAGAGGCTTGTGCTAGGGGGGCAGCCTGGGGATTGCTGCAATAAAAGCCTATGCCTCAGACGATAAGGACAGAATAATCCTCATAAACAGTCCCTGTGTCTTTGAACAGAACTTCCCATGTCTGGATTAATCCAGATAAAACACAAATATCTCAATTTCCTTGAAAGAGGTGAATTTTAGCTTGAATGAAATCACTCAATGGGAGGGTATGGCAACAAAGAAAGCAATGTATGATATTTATATTTTCCAACCTACACACTCTGTCAAGAATTTACAAAGACACAACAGATTTATTTCTCAGTCAACAGAAAGTTTTCTCTGGCAGTGTCTTTTAAGAAACATTGTGGAATTCATTCTTGGCTAAAGTTCATTGATTACTGGCCACAGGTCTACTTTGATTATTTTGATTACTTACAAATAATCCAATAATAGTTTTGTCTCTTCTTTTCTCTCTTATTTTTGGTTTCTTTTTTTTTCTTTTTTGGTCTCATTTTGTTTTCTCACAGGTTCAGCACTGACTTTATGTTTATGTCAAGCTTAATGCATATTTCTTTATTTAATAAAAAGATAATCTTTTGCGTTTAATCAGCTCCCAAGGTCACTTTCTTTTAAATACTTAACAAACAGCATATACAAAGAAACGAATAATTATGATGCTACTTGGAATTGTTGTCCATGCCATTTCTTGCTAGTTAAGGAACTTGTGGAACACAGGCTTTCATCTTTAAATACAACCAAGTTTCTCTGTTGCAGTCTACACTTGTTTTAACACTGATGTGGCTGGGATTCTGGTGATATTGATAATTTGAGGGGGCATTTAGCAGAGGACTTTCAGTAATGATTTTGTTTTCCTTGAATTAGTCACACTTCCCGCACATGGTCTCCATGCTAGTGTCTCACTGCTGCGGTGCAGGCCATTTTTTTTTTTTTTTTTTTTGGTGCAGGCCATTTTGATCAGGTATCAGGTAATCAGAGAAATCCCAACTCATCCAGGAGCACACATATTGGTTCAGGGATGATCACCTGATCAACACCGGAAGAAGCAGACTGGTGAGACTGGTAGGCTCTTCTGCAAAGAAAAGTTCTCATTTTAGGGGAGAGATTCCAAAGGTAGAGAGCCTTTTTCCATCCCTCAGGAGGAAGAGGGACTTTGTTGATCTTGGAGTTATAGACAATTCCAAGGGAAATCACCTTGAGGAGAAACGCCCTCCGGAAGGCGGAGTGGAATGAGAGGAAGCAAACCAGGCCTGCAAGTTATTTAGCTACAGAATTTGAACTTGCCTTTGTTGCCAAGTTGAGTTAGATTTTGTTTGTTCCTGATAACACAAAGGAAACCGACAGATAAAGAATGGTGGGAATTTAAGAAATGTGATGTTAATAGAGCTTGCAATGAATCAATCAGTAAAGGACATAGTTTGCTGAATAGTGATACTAGTCAACTGGAGGATAAGAAAGGATAACTAGAGGCTTTCATAGGTAAATGGATGCAACTAGAGACCATACTCATAAGTGAAATAAATCAGACTCACGTCTATAAACATCATATTGCCTCCCTAGTATAAGAACCTGGAAGAGTAAATAAAATCTGAAAGATACAATAGACACTGTAAAAGGGAAAGAAATTGCTCAAAAGGAAAGAACAACTGGGATGAGAGAAAAGCGAAAAGAAAGAAAGAAGGGAAAAATGTATATATATACACAAGATAGCTAAAGTAAATGTATTACTAATTTCTATTGGTTTATTGAAATGAACAGTTAATGTTTAATCGTTTGATCTATCTTACATGCCAAGGTCAGGTTATCTGAGTAACCATCTGTAATACAACAACCATTGTTAATTTCCTATCACCTTGTTTTGATATTCTGTATTGTTTTTATGTTGTTTTGCTTATGTCTTTATTTTTATTCTTTTCTCTTTAAAATAGAAAAGTGGAAAAAAAAGAAAGATAAAAGAAAGAAAAGGAAAGAGTAGATTCCCATAACTTTGTCAGTCTGTGGACAGTTATTAAAAGAGAAACTAGATGTAGTTGTAAAAAGTCCAGTTTATGGGTCAGATAGCTTGTGTTTATAGCTCTTAATTCTTCTATTTATTAGCTATGTGATTTGGGGAGCTGTTTATTCTTGAAGCTTCAGCTATTACACATTTAGTAAAGGCTTTAGATTTTTACTAAAGTTTGGCATGGATTAGACATTCCAAAAAGTGAAGTGTGCTTGTCTCATAGGATTTTTATGAGAATTAAATAAGACCATATGGATAAATTGCCCAGAATAAAGCCTGGAACATAGTAAGCGTTCAATAAACTTTAGGTGCTATTATCTTTATTAATAACTCACGTGTTTTCAGAAAGACTACAAGACAGAGAACTATGTTGATTTGAAAATTTAATAGGATTTGTTGTTTTCTATAGCATAGCACAGTATTTTTCAATTTTTATATTCACTTTAATGTTTAGAATCTGTAACTTAAAAATTGCAAATGTTTTCATTATCAATGTGATATTTAATATTTGTTATTTAATATTTGTTAACAGTTCTCATGGAGGTTGCCAATCAAACTATCAAATGGGTGTGGCCTCACCTAAGACTACGTCTAACTCTTGCTTCTAGGTCCTGTCTTACTTCTTGGCACTATCCAGGTAATTTATGACTAATTCCTCTGCTTTAGTTACTTGGCTCTTTCAATCTAAAGTGATTTTATTAGGAGCCTTGTCTGTAATAGACTCAGTTCTTTATTTGAATTTCCATTTGTGAACATAGTAAAACAACCTGGGAATAAGTGCCTAGCAGTAGACAGACTTTCAGAGGGGATGGGCCATATTTTAGGGCACTGTTTCCTGGCTGGTGTTTATAGGCACTCAGATTGAGACTATAATTCACAAAAGGTTTTTAGAATTATGGTACTTGACATCAGTTCTAATGTTCTTTATCATCTTAAGTGTGCAGAATCCCAAATAACTCTCGGGACAGCTCTGCAAAGTGAACATCAGCATCTAACTTGAAGCTGAGACAGAATCATCAGGGACAGAAGAACATGACCTAGGGGCTGATATTCAAGTCTCAGCCTCCTATGATTTCTTCTCCTTCCTCCTGGAGCCTGAAGACATCAACCTTTGATATTTTTAACTTTACAGCCCAAATTAAGTAACTACGGAGCAACTTGGACACAGAGGGCAGTGTTTAGGATTCCTGTCAACCAGATTTTGTTAAAAAAATTCAGGTATTACCATTCTTAAATGAATTTTTATTAGAAAACAAAAATACCACACACAAGACATTGATGATGAGATAGGAGGGGAGCAGGAGCATAGGAGTGGAAGGAGGCAGGTTTCTTCTGTAAATAACTGAGTAAATATGAAAGCTTGTTTTTATTTTTATCTTTCTTAACCAGGGTTTTAAGAAAAGTTTAGGAACAGTGCTTGCCTGAAGAGATCTTTTGGGTGACTATGTTCATGTACCAAGAACAAGGAAGTAAGGATTTCTTTCAGCCAACTACTATAAATAGGTCTGTGGCACTGTGTGCTTAATTCAGCTGAATATCCTTTTTCTTTCTCAGCAGCCATAAGGATTAAATCCAGCATCTTCACACTGAATATAGTTACATTCCCAGTCCCCTTTATGAAAATTGTTTTGAGATGGTCGTGCTAAATTGCTAACTTTCTCAGGCTGGGCTAGAACTTGTGATCTTCTTGGGGTTTCATTCATGCACCACACACCTGGCGTCTACTGTGAGTTTTAACCTCGTGTTAGATGTGTGATGATGAACAGCTCCGTGAAGAGTCTGGAAGGAGAACTGGGTGGGGCTGGAAGCCTGGTATCCTCATCCCAGAGCTGCTTTTCCCTAGTTAAAGCCTTGAATTAGTCTCTTGAGCCCCTTCACCTTCTCCTTCTTCCCATCTAACACGACTTGAGACAAAACAGACCTGGGGTCTTATCAGTTTAAACCTATGATCTTCTAGGAAAAGACCTATCCATAGATGCTGGCTATTTTGCCCATACCAGGAGCAGATGGATCACTTAGAAACCAATACACAGAGCACTATTTCATTTCCCACTGGAATAATTAAGCCTACGGTCTGGTAATTTGTGCATGAAACTGTATTTTAGTTGACCAAGAAAAGCCTGTGGACTGTGCATGCAACAAATCAATTGTAACAAAGGGAAGAGAAATGTGAGTTAGAGCTTTAAAGTCTGCCAGATTCAGAGCTGTAGGTCAGAAAGGAAATAACATTGCCTGAGACCACAAAAGGAAAAGAATTTTCAAGTGTTTCCTGCCCCTGTCTCACCCCTTTATTTTACAGTCTCTTACTGGCCCTATGGCATGTAGTTCTTAGAATAATAAGCCATCAAGTTATGTAGTGCAGGAGATGGAAAAAGACCAGGCAAACGACATAGGACATGCCACAGGCAATTATGACCCCTGCCAGAATGGTGTGGTTGTTTCAGCCACCTAGTTCACCTGCAAAGCTGGTTAAAGATACTGAGTTATAGTATTTCACTGAAGCTGAATTGTGGTTCCTTCACTTATCCTGTATCTTCCCTAGATGTAAACTATCTTAATCTTGCTATTTTGAAAGTCTGAATTTACAAGCAGTAAAATACTAAATAAGAACAAAACACAATGAGATTCCTGAGCCCAAGGCCCACAGCAGACTCAAACCTGTAGATCAAGAGCACTGGCTTGTATACAGGACACAGAGCAATGCGAGGATGAGTGTATACATAATTCTAGATGCGGAGTCCTTGTTTACTCACAGCTTCTATGTAATTTACTACTTACTTACTAATTAGAATTCAATCTTTCATAGAAAATGCTTTTATTTAACCCTATAGGCAGCTATGAAACCCAGACCATTAAGCAGGTTCAAGTAGCACGTATGGTCAAAGTAGGGCACAAGCAAACTCTTCTCATCTATGTGTGAGATATTCATGAGGACAAATCATATAAATAAAAAGAAATATAAAAATAAACAAAGCTCAAATCTGGGAGCTGCAAAACCCAAAACAATCATACTGAGATCAGAAGAACATTGTCTGTGCCTTCCGTCTCCTCACTCCCGCCCCTTTTAATAATTTAAACAGTTGCTTCTGATACTTTCTTAGAATGGTGGACAATTCCATATGCTGCAATCTACCTACCACCCTGGCCATTCCCCTACTGCAGTGTGCGAGGGTGTCAGTCACAGCCTGGAAAAGCCAACCCGGGCAGAAGGCACAAGACCAGAAGTATGTCCAACAGACTGCTGGAATGCGGTTGATGAAGGGACTGAGACTGAATTTTAGAAACCACTTCCAGTATATTTAGCTCTGATCTGCTACCGTCTCCATGAAGGGCTGGGCAGCTAGCTAAGCCTGTTCAAAGAGGTAGGTCAAAATCCACCCAAGGACCAGCAGACATTTTGAATTTGTGTTTCATTATACCAGTGAGTACTGGGTTTACTACTGGAAAAACATCTCTATCCAGTTACCAATTTGTAAAATTAGTGTAGCCATGATTCTTTGCAAGAAAGTGGGGCAGTCCAGTGGCTTATTGCTTGTTTGTGCTCATCAGTCAGTGTAAGGCAGATCTATTTAACCGTCAGTGTGAGAGCCAGCCTCTCATTTTGTTGCTCTTTTCCTACACTCTGAATTTTTCTCATTAACCAAGAAGTCTAGATTCTCGTTCTATCATTTATTGGTATAAAATAATGTTTACCTCCCAGGACTCATCATTGTGTTCCTGTTCATTCTCCTCCCACATCGCCTCACTTCTGCTCTGGCTCAGAGGCTGTCAGGCATTGCTATAGAATGTCTCAGACTAGTATGGGTTCTGTGTACCACAGTTCCTTGGTTTTAACCTCAAAATGGTCCTCACAAATGCCCAGTAATGGATCTACTCATCTATGTTGCATTGTTTTTGCAGTTTTAGATGCTATTGCCCTGCACAGTTGCTTTGTGTAGGACAAGAACTCAAACTCTGTGTTTTTTTGCACATTCTTTAACATTACTACGTGTAAAGTGAATGCTGGACAGAATGGTCTCTGGAGCTCTCCAGTTCCACAGTTGAGTCTGTATCTTGGACCTTCTCAGACTTCCGCAGACGCCAGTCCTCCATGTTCCTTGGTCTCAGAGGTGCCACTGGCTTCAATGAGATACATGCTTGTTTTTCCTCCTTTCTAAAATCTATCATTCACTACTGTCTTGCTGGCAGAGGGAGCTTGACCCTGGCTAAGGCTCATCTATCCAACTGTACTTGCTTCTTCTCTTTTCTGTCTTTTAAAAATCATATTTGTATCTTTTATTAACATATTAAAATATGAAAAATTCACACATTAAAATTTGGCGATACAGAAAGAACTAAAATAAAGCACATGTAGTTACTTCTCTTCCTCTTCTTTTTTCTTCTTCCCATTCAATCTTACTCCCCAAAAAGAATTACTTCAATCTTCTACGTACCCTTCCATGGCAAATCAATAAATATTATAAAACATATAACTGCTAAAATTACAGGCATGTGCCACCACACCTGGCTTTTAAAAATGTCACTCTTAAGAAAAGTATTTGATGTATCATTTAACTGAATTCATTCAGAAGTCAGCAAAGAAGGTCAGTTCTTGTGAGAGCCATGTAGAAAAGATGGTTAAATTGCCTGACATTATCTCTGATTCCAAAAAGTACATATTTATGCAGTTTACTGAAGTGTCACAACTGATGTGAAAATAATCACAGATGTACAAGCATTTTAAAAATGTGTTAAAACAATTTCATACTAAGTATCACCATGGCTCAAAATTCTTTTAAGTCATCATAAGACATCTCAGTTTGGCTCTAATTTGGTCCTGCTTGGGTTAGAAAAGAGTTATCTTCTAAGTGATGTCTGTTAATTTCCATTAGATGCTGCTATATCTGTATTCCATCAAGTGAAAAACCTGTGCCCCAAGATTATTTCAGTGCCCTGACAAATTTGACTTCTCTATACAGCTAACTACAAATCAATGCATTATACTTTCTTTTAAGTCTTAGAAGTGATTTTGATTTTACCTACAGTAGCCTGCATGTAGCTTTAAATTTAGCCCTAGGAACAATTTTCACTGGCACTGCAGCATTATTTTGTGCTTCTTTTCATTTCAAAGACGATTTCCAGAAGGTAATAAGGTCAAAATGTATGGAAAGTAAATATTTCTTATGGGTATATTTCTCTAAAAAGCAAAAAGACATATTTTGTGCAGTAGCTGTAATATATATGCAAATAACTTTTGCAAGTGACACATTTCTAGAAATAACTTGGCATGTCCTGCTGCATAAGGAGTAACTCTTAAGAAAGACAATAGTATCCATTAGAATTTAAAGAACAAAGCTTCTATGCATGCTTGCACAGAGAATAGGAGGCTCAGGTTCTCCTATAAAAGCAGATCCAGAAGCCCCAGCCACAGGCACAGCATGTAGAGTTCTAGCCCTCCTTTGCTGAGCTGTGGTTCACCTTTCCTCTACATTGTTCCACTGTTAGGATGGGCTCAAAATAGCTACAGGCACTCCAGGTCTCACAGACAGACTTGCCTGTACCTGGCCCAGGAGGAGGGCCTGTCCCTCAGCAGAGCACCCCTCAGATCATACTGCGTGCATTGCATCACATACCCATTTCTGACCAACTAAGAGCAGCAGATCACTTACAGCTTGTAGATAACAAGAGCTTAAGCAAAAGACCATAAATGACAAGACACTACAGTAGATTAATGACTTAGATTAATTAGGCTTAGTTTTAGAGCAGGGGATTAGTTCACTATCTTCTGAATCATTTGAACTAATTTGCTCTGCACTAGCAAGAAAGGAGAGGAAATGGATGTTGAATGTACCAGTTGTCTACAGTGAAGTCACAAAGCACCCAAATCTCCAGGCTTAAAGCAACTACATTTATTTAGCTCACGATTCTGGGGTCAGCAGTTTAGCCTGGGCTGTCTGGATGATACTTTGAATTCGTATGTCTCTCACATGCATCTGCAGTCATACCTGGGTGACTAGGGGCTCAGTGTTGGGAAATATACTAGCTGTTGACTGGGGCAGCTTTTTTCTACCCAGAAGGTTGATCTTTCTTCAGCAGGCTAGTCTGGGTGTTTCCCTTGATGTAGCTGAGTTCAAAGAGCAAGAGAGCAAGCTCTGAGATAGGAGGGCAAGCACAGCCTTTGGAGACGCAGGTTCAGGCCTGCCCCACTGCCTCAAGCAAGATTCAGGACTATGCTAGATTCAAAATAGCAAAACATCTTGCATTTCTCTCTTCATCTTCTTTGGCAAATTTTAGTGAAAGCTTATTAGAAGGATACATATAGTGTTCCTTTTGTCTTTTTTCCTCATTTTATCCACTTTAGTACAACACTGTTTTTGTATAACAGAGTTTTAGATATTCAGAGTTTTGGATTTTTTTCTCTTCATCTACAATATATTTGGTTTATGACCAGGCATGATATTATTGTAGGAGATGGAATGTTTGTTAGGAAATTTCAAATTCTTAGCCTTTTGCCTAAGGAAAGTTTCAGAAGCTAGGAACTCTTTTAGCGATTTCTAAGTGTAGGTCAACATGCTCCAAGGTAATCTTAACTCATTAGGATAATGCTCCACAGTAGTTAGGCCTGCCAGCAGAAGATTATGGTACATGGTAATGACCCTGTCTTTCTGTGCCTGTAGAGAGTGGATGTTTCATTGTAGCTGTGTAAGCTCAGTGATGTAAAGGATTATTCACTTTGTCAGTCAGTTAGCAATCAAGTATCAAAACTGAACAGATCCTGAACTGCCTCTAAATCCTTTGCTGAACCACAGTTATATTTGGAATGTGGCCCATTAGTAAATAAACTATCTCACTCAAAGCACAACTGAGAACCAGGAAACCAGCAAAAGAGGCCTTTAACCCTTAAAGGTTACACTGGGAATCCAGGAAGTCCACTTTACTGGAAGAACGCTCTTCAGACTAACGTCTAGAGCCCATTTATTTTTCTACTACACATGACTATATCAGTCCAGGTAGCAGCTCTAATCCTGTACTAGATCAGAGAAGTATTTCAAAGGGGAAAATGGGCTCAATTACAAGAGAAAGTGAAGTGGTGCTGTAATGGGCAGTGACTTTTAGCACAACATTTTAAGATAGACAAGCCTCAAAATGTGTCTTGAGAAACATCCTGGAAGGATTGTAAAGAGTTAACTTTGCAGTTCTGACTTTGTCCTGGAATTCTTCTCCTTGCCTGAATTGTTAAAGTATATATATCATTATGGCCAGAGCCTGACCTGGTCACATGGTGCAAGGTAAACAACTATG
>PVLD010020587.1:0-33544 GCA_004027595.1 Dinomys branickii | reverse complement strand
TTTGGGTATCAGATTCAAACTGTGGAGCTATAAATTCCACAGACAGTTCAGCAGGCAAAGGTCTGCTGCAGAGGCTGCTCCAATGGTTACTTCTCTTTGGGAGAATGTCCCTTAAGCTGTCTGCTGAGATTTCCGCTTCTACTCCCTACCCCAAGACCTGGCCAGGGCGAATAAACAGCTCGCCACCCCAGGATTCTTGTAGATAGGCCACTCAGGTGTTCCTCCCTGGGTGGAGCTCCTTCCCCCCTCACAAAACCCGTTGGGGCACCTAACTAGGTCTTCCCACCCGGGAGATCCCGCAGTCCTTAAAGCTGCTTTGATGTCTCTCGCTGGGTTGAGCTTCTTCCGATTCAGGAAAAACCCATTAGAGCGCACTTAACTCACCCTGTGATCGTGCAGACAGAAGTGCCGTTCAGGTTTTTTTCCCTGGATGGAGCTTTTCCCTGACTCAGAAATCCCGCTGGCCGGTCACTGTTGCTCCAGTTCGCGCAGCGTTGGTTGCGGGGGTGGGGTTCTGAGCGGGATCCCGGAGCGCTGTCCAGTTTGGCGCAGTTTGTCCCAGTAGCGCGTTCTCTGTCGGGTTCAGGAGCTGAAGCCGTTCTTCCCTCCACACTCGCTCTCTCAGCTGGTCGTCTTCTTCCCGGAAGTCCTCATTTCTGTCTTCATATTGCTATATTTCATTGTTTGGGTGGTAATCCTCTGGGAGGTTCTCTCTTTGCTGCCTACCCGGTCACCATCTTCCTGGAAGTCTGAGTCACCGTAATTTAAACATAAAACTACATTTCCCCTTTTCAGCTGTAAGGAAAAGTGAAAAGTAAGGTTCTCACCTAAGTGTTACATCTCAGTTTAGCTCCCGAAAGCTCATATTAAACTCCTGTGCGTTAAATGAGTGCGTGCTATAGCCAGTCCATGCTGTCTGTGACGTAATGTACACAAGCAAGAGGGGTGTGGGAGTTCTTAAGGTGCAATGAGAGGAAACACAGAATGGTGTTGGGAGTGGCCGAGAAGGGCCAGGTGATGTCTGTAGCAGATAGAACTGACCCTTGGAAGTAATTGGGGGCCTGGCCAGATACAGGCAGTGTGGCACTGCCTTCTTGGTCCTGCTTGACTGGCACAAGGCATGAGTAGGACTCAGTATTGGGCTTTTGCAAAGGAGGGGCATTTTTCCTGTTTTCTTTGTGGGTCTGAACTTGTTCCTCTGCCTCTGTTCTGTCCTGTCCACATACAGTTTGCTCACCACAGAGCAGTGAGAGGCCTCACATTTGGGGGAGGAAAGGATGTCAGAGGGGTGAGAGGTGCAGGTGTGGCTTCCTGGTCTTCCTCCTTGGCCCAGCAGAGTTGTAACTCACCTTCCCGCTCCCTAACAGACTCCTTGAAGGGAGTTTACGGCAAGGAGATCTCCTTTTGTCCTCTGAGTTACCACTGGAAGTTCAGGGCAGGAGTATTTCTAACTTGATATGTGAGATGGGAGCAAACATGGTAAGTGTCTGTGGCCCGTTTTGATGCGCACAAGCTCCACTTCGCATAGCAGCTTCGGCATTTTATGTTCTTTATGCAGTTACTTACCTAAATAATTTGATATTCTTTTGCCTTAGCACCTGGCTGCTGTGGAAGAGAGAAAGATCAAGTCTCTGGTTGCCCTGCTGGTAGAGACGCAAATGAAGAAACTAGAAATCAAACTTCGACATTTTGAGGAGCTTGAAACGATCATGGACAGAGAGAAAGAGGCTGTAAGTGAGGGGTTGTGCTGTGGGGCCCTAACGATGAAAGCCTGGCTGCTGGCTGGGGCTGTGGCTCAGTGGCACAGCACCTGCCCGGCCAGCTCAAGAGCCTGAGTTCGATTCCTGGTACAAGAAGAGAAAACCTGGCTACTATTCGCAAAGGCAAGTTAGATAATAAAAATGGTAGCCAACTCCATGAGTCTCTGTAGCTCTTCTGTTATTGTCTGATTTGTCTTTTCCAAAGGATTGTCACCCAGTGATTATGAAGAAAAGGAACTGTTTATTTTTTTTAAGGTAGCAAGACTTTATATTTATTAAAGGTGGGAAAAGAAATATGTCCTACAGGGTGAGTACAGGCCGATTAATGCAGGAAAAGAAATATACTCTGCAAGGAGAGCGCAGACTCCTGAAAGAGCTTAGAGAGGCCTTGAGGTTGGTGACTGCCATCTTTGTTACCCCCATTGCGGTATCAGGTGTCAGTCATCCTCTCAAAAACCTACTTGATTTCAGGCCAGATCAAGGAACTGAAGGTAGCACTGTCTGATTTGGTACCAGGTAAGGTACTGGGTTTGGAAATTCTGTTTCTGGGCAAGTACCCTGGGTCTCCATGACTGGGAAGCACACACATTTGCACAGCCTGCTGGCCATGTCCTAATCTCCTGCCTCATTTCCCCCCTGAGAAACATAAATCCTCTTAGTTCTTTCTGGGTTGCTGAGAATGTAGGGGTCTCTTATCTGCACCTACCTACTTCTGGCTGAAAAGGAGCCACAGGCCCTACTTACTGGTGATTGTTCTCTCCAACTACCTTGGGATATCGTGGCTCATTGGTTAGGTTGAAAAAAGGGAAAAAAACAAAAAACACCTGGCTCAGTACTGGAGTCTTGTTTTTTGAAGAGCCTCAGGTCTAACAGAGGTTCGCAGGAGTAGCTTTCTTCTTTTGGGTGGTCTTTTTCCTCAGAGAGTTCAGGTGGGGTTGGCTTTATCCCATGACATCCTGGGTCACTTGGGGTTCTTTACAGGAGTTGGAGAGGTCTGTGGGCAAGGGTCCTGCAGAGCCCCTCTGTCTTTTTTTATCAGTTTTTGCGGGCCTTACCCCCTCTGAGAGCAGGAACATGCAGTTGTCCAGTGCCACGAGTCAGACACATTGGCCGCCTAACGCACACAGCAGGGTCCAGGCAATGGCTTGGTCACTTGTGTCTCCAGTGTCCAGTTTCCTTGCATTCAAGGCGAGAACTCTTCCCTGATGGGCCTTGGGTCTTCCTTGGGACTCCGTGGGCCTGCTAAAGGCATCGCCAAGCATCTCAGCCGTCGCTTTGGCCCTTGTTTTTGAGTCCATCTCCTTTCATCCTCATCTAGATCCCAGCTGTTGAGCACAGAAAGGCCATGTCCAGCAGTCAGGTCACAGGGCTCTGGAGTACAGCCAGTGAGCAAGACAAGTTGGACCTGCTACCTCAGTGGGTCAGAAGCAGGAGTCATAGCATAACACCCATCTGAAACCTACCAGGATCTTTTAAAAATCAGGCCAGCCATTCTTTGCACTATTGAGTATCTGCCACTAAAAAAGGAACCTGGTTAAATTGGCCACTATGAAACTGAGCAACGTAAAGACATCTTAAAGTGGCCACTCTTATGGATTAATTTATTCTTAGGGTTCTACAAGAACTAGTCCTTTGCCCTGTTCTTCCTGGAGCACTTCAGTAACTCAACATAGTCCATTTTTATTCAGTCTCAAGACCAGCTGGATATGCTCAGGGCATTGTAGTCTCAGACTCCTCACCTTTAATCCCAGTAGTTGGGAGGCTTACACAGGAGGATCATGAGTTTTAGGCCAGCCTGGGCTATGTAGTGAATTTGATTTCTTTTTTTTTTTTTGCGGTACTGGGGATCGAACTCAGGACCCTGCGCTTGCTAGGCAAGCGCTTATTCCACTGAGCTATATATCCCCAGGCCCGGTTATGTAGTTAATTTGAGACGAGTCTAGACCTCACAGTAAGACCCTGTTGCCAAAATAAAATACCCCTAGGCTTAAATGACTTTCCAGTTTTAGCCTTCTGAATGACTGGAACTGTAGGTAAGCACTCCCACAGCTGGCTTTGTCTTTTTTAAGTGTTAAAATCTAGCCAGCACATGCAAAATACTTTACAAGGTAGTTTCTGAATAAATACCACAAATGGAAACGTGAAAATACCAAGTGCCTAATGTACAAGTCTGCTCTGCTTGAATTCTTTGATGGTCTGCCTTCTTTTTCTTATAGCATTTAGTTTCAATTTCAGTTATGGCCGAAAAACTCTTTATAGAGGATAGTCGCTTGTCCTGCCCAATAAACATCAGTAGCTCAACAATTACTTACTTACAGTAACAATTAATTACTTACTGGTATGTAAAAGTTACCGCAGTGTTAGTGCTGAGAGCAGAAGGCACACATTGCCACATGGTTTCCGAGTAAATGAGTTTTTTTTTTTTTTTTTTTTTTTTTTTTTTTGCGGTACTGGGGATCGAACTCAGGACCCTGTGCTTGCTAGGCAAGCGCTTATTCCACTGAGCTATATCCCCAGCCCCTGAGTAAATGAGTTAAAGAGCAGGAGTGTAAAGAAGTACCCAAAAGGAAGGCCACAGCATCTCACAGCACCTGAACTTGGAGGTCACATTCCCAGCACCGCTGTGTCGTCTCAATCACACAGACCGGGCCCAGATCCTAGAGTGGTAGGTAGGGTCAGCACGTGGCATTGCTGGCTTGAAGACTCACTGTTCAACCCCCAGATGATCCTCTGACCTTCAGAATGTGACCCATTCCTTTCATGCTTTTGACCCACTGTGGTAGGATGTCCAATTTGTCTTGCTCACTGGCTGTACTCTAGAAGCCTATGACCCAGCTGCTGGACATGGCCTTCTTCTGTGGCAGGAGCAAGCTGTCCTTTGTGGCCAAGAAAGCTGGGACATTTTTCCCATGAGGATTTCTACATGCTGTGGCAGGGATGAAATGGGTGAAACGCAGACTGCGCTGGTGCGGTGTCTGGCACATGGTAGTGTTCAGTAAATCTGTGTGCAAGCCAGTTCAGCCTCTGCACATGGAATGTTCAACATTCATAAGCTGCTCGTGGCTTTTTGAACATACATTAGGTCACTCACTGCACTAAAGCATTTTTATGGATTTCCAGATTTAGTTGCCAAAAATTACGTGAGGAAACCATAAGCAAGCAAACACTGATTACTTTGAGTGTTCTGTGCAAGAATCCAGCAGTGACACTGGGTGAAAAATATAGGCCATTCCTTTAGCCCTTCTTCCTTATGCTACTGGAGTCTGGACAGGTAGCGTCTGACCCTTGTATCACACAAGCCATGAGTAACACAGCCAGCTCTCAGACCCATCTTTGTGCAGCTCTCAGTGTTTATCTAGCACTGTATCTCACACAGAAGCTATTGCTCTCTCATTTTAGCCTAGGGCCATGCAGGGGTCTGTCCCTCCTCCTCTTGTGCGTCTGTCAGGTGGTTACTTTGCAAAGGGCAGGCTGCTGGTGGTCGAGCACCCTAGCTTGCCACCTACTTCCCCTGCACTGGCTACACACTCCTGCTTCACTTTAAAGTACATTTGCACTCAGCTTTTACCCAGGGGGCAGTGCAGAGTTTCAGGGCAGCTGTATTTAAAGTAAACATTTGCTTCTCTTAGTGGATTTCCAGAATCAGATAGGAAGGTTTTTTTGTTCTCTAACGACTTAAATTCAGATGTTCTCTTTAGGCCTAAGTATTTAGTAATTATGAGGATATAAGCTGGAGCCAGGCAGTCTCACACACCTGTAATCCCAGCTTTGAAGTTGCAGCAGGAGAATTGCAAGTTGGGAGTCCCAGCCTGGGCATCGTAATGAGACCTTGTCTGAAAAGGCATAGGATTTATCCCAGTGCGAAGAGCCTGTGTTTAATCCTGAGTACTGGGTGTGTGTGGGGGGGTAATGTAGAATGTTTGAATCTTCCCTGGGCATACAGAGTCTGGCTGTGAGGAGGGCTCAGGAGCCACTGTCCAGGTTCGTTGAATAGTATAGAGTGCAGAGGAGAGTGGCTGTGGGAGCTTCAGAGCCAGTCAGAGGGGCAGCATAACAAAAGACATCAACTCCAGGTCAAGGGAGGGTGGCCCACTGGCCACTGCCTATGGCACCAGGCTCATAGGACACACAGTGCAGGAGCAGGTTTCAGACATGGCTGTGCTGGAGACTAGAGCTGTGTGGTAGGAACTGCAGTTCCAGGGCCTTCCCCAAGCCACGCACATTTGAGTGGTTTAAAGAAAACAAAAACCACTTTGAGGTCAGTGAGAATTCGCTTCCGGACTAAATGCCCTCTTGAGTCTGAAGTTCATTTGCCTGGGAGAAGAAATTGGGCATCCTCTAAAAGAGAGACACTGGGGGAAACTCGAAGCATGAGAAACTCAGCCCCTGTGCTTAAGGAAGGTAGAGGGTCAGGGAGGCATCAGCACGTACAGAGACCAAATCCTCTGAAGTAACAGGCAGTAAATGTTCAAAGGAGGAGGAGGGCGTGGTTGTCCCAGTCAGCTTGGATTATCAAGGAGAGCTGCTGGGGGAGGCCTTGATCTCAGTGTAAGAATGGCCCAAATCCTGAAATTCAGAGAGAAGCACGTGATTGCTTAGGAGAGTGAAGAGTCATCCTGCCCCTGATGGCTTTCGCAGTAGAGATGACTGAAGTCTTCTGTCCATTCATTGAGTACTTAGTTTCTGACGTGTAAGTGCAAGGCTTAAAGTGGTGCATAAAGTGCAACAGGACTGTGTGCTTTGTTGGAACTTAGGAGTAATGCGCGAGTTAAGGGAGTCAGAAGGTGTTGTGTGCCTTGAATGCGTGTACACATACACACTGTAGAGATACACGTGTGTGAGTGTGTTGTCAGCCGGAGCTGGGGGGCAGAGGGATGTCAGGGTAAACAGGTGCCGTCAGAATAGCCATTATTCAGAATAGCCATTATTCAGAAACTGGCACCACACTTGGTGCGTGAAGGTCAGAAACAGCCACCACAGAGGCCTGGGACAGGAGCATGACTGATCCACCAGGGAACTAGAGCATAAGGCAGTGGTGGCCAACCCGGTAGCGTGCATGCTGCAGTAGCTGTCACAAGCAGCTCTGAACGGTTCACCATCACTCACATAGTGAGATGAGCTGAAGCGTAAATGAGGCAGGGGAGTTAGGAGGATAACATGAGAGAAACAGGCAACCAGCTCATGGAAGCCCATGAGCCATTGAGGTCTTTCTTTCACTGATTGAAACGTGGAGCTGCCTTGTAGCTCAGTGGTAGAGCCTGGCTTGGCCTGCGTGATGCCCTGAATTCAATTGCTAGCACCCAACCCCTACCACCACCACCACAAAAGAAAAAGAAACGCAGAATGATTGCTGGGACCTGGGAACCGGAATGATCTTTGTTACTGTTTAGCAGATCTGTCTGTCTCCTCCTTGGTGCAGACAACCTCACAAGCTTTCAGGGTCAAATGGGGGAGTCAAGTGAGGTGGCTCTTGGGGCAACCTGTGTGAGATAGTGACTTTGGCCAGGGTGACAGCCATGCAAATGAAGGAAGTAGATGGATTTCAAAGGTGGAACAAAGAGGAAGAGGAAGCCTACTGCAAAACCGGATTCCAGAGCCAGATTGGAGGCGGGAAGGAGGTTAACAGGTTGCTGACGCCTTATTTACATGAACAGTTCACACTGTACATGTTAGCGTTCGAGACTCCATTGTCCTAGGAAATGGAGAAGACAAAACAAAATCAAGATGTCTGTGACACATGACTTGGGACATTTTTAGCCTCTCTTTTTATTACAAAAATATGTGTGATTTATTAAAATTTTCAGATAGTAAGCCAGGCAGAATGGTATACACTTGTAATCCTAGCTATTCAGGAAGCTGAGACAGAAAATTAGGAATTTGAAGCTAAACTGGACAATTTAGCAAGACCTTGTCCTTACAAAACAAAATAAAACAAAACAAAACAAAGAACACCTGCATGGTAGCTCAGTGGTAGAGTGCTTGGCTAGTGAGGACAAGGCTCTGGATTCAAGCCCTAGTACTAGAGAAAAAAAATTTCTTTCAGACAGTACATTAAAAGGTCTTTTCTACCCCTAGTTTCATTCCTAGGGATAATCACCGTTAATTTTGTGTCAGCGTGGGTATAGATTGGTTTACACATGATCCCAACTTTTTTTTTTATATACTCGGGGCAGTATTTCTTTGCAACTTGCTTTTCTCTATTATTCAGTGAGTCTGAGTTACACACCGAAGGTAATACTTTAGTGACTGTTCTTACGCACACCCCAGGACAGGTTTCCAGATGTGTGTAAAACACAAAGTACTGCCAGATTTTGCCCAAATATTCCTAGTTCATACACTTTCTGATGGCCCCAGCAGTGAACATGATCTGCAGCTGCATTCAGTACCGATGAGGTGAGGTGAGCGGCGTGAGGCGGCGTGAGAGGCCTCCCCCCACCGGGAGGGTCTCCAGGAGCTCCAGGCACCCTTACCTCATGGGACGCCATACTCCTGTATTGAAGCGTTATCTTAAATGGGTTGCTCTCAGGTGTAGGTATGTGTGTTAAATCTTTTTTAATTTTTCTAATTACTTCCCTTTAATTACTTTTTAAAATGACAGGTGAAACTCAGAAATAAATCAGATAGTTGAGGTTAGTTTCCATTCCAAAATTGGGAAGTTTTCTTCCCTCTCCATTGTTGCATTACCACCACCACTGCCATCATGACAGGGTCTTGCTGTGTAGCCCAGGCTGGCCTCAATTTTTTTCTTTTTTGGTCTCAAATTTTTAACCTACCTTCTTCAGGCTCCAAAATGCTAGGATGGCAGACAAGCACCACTACACCCAGCTGTCCTCCTATCCTTTTAGTAATAGCGACACACACCTGTAATCTCTGTACTTGGGAGGCTGAGGCAGGAGGATTGTTGCAAGTTTGAGACCAGCCTATGCTACAAACTGAGCTCAAGGCCAGTCTAAACTGTATAGTGAGACCTTGTCTCAAAAAGACAAAAAAAAAAAAAAAAGGCAAAAAACAATAATAATAGCTTGTAGGGCTGGGGATATTGCTTGGTGGCACAGCACCTGCCTGACAAATCAAAGTCCTGAATTTGATGCCTGGTAATCCCCCCATACCCCAAGAAAAGATTCTATTCTTTGCAAGATGGTGAGGTTAGCCCCCAAATAAATTCTAGCTTGGAGAAAGAAAAATCTTTCCATGGCCAGGCATAGAGGCACTTGTCTGTAATGCCAACAGTTCAGAAGCTGTGACAGGATCGCCACAAGTTGGAGGGGCAGCTGGGACTACAGAGCGAGTTCAAAGCCAGTCTGAATCATAATGAGACCCTCTCCCCAAGTGAAAAAGGAAAGAAAAATCTCTCTAGTAGCAATTCAGTTGCTTTCTAAGGCAGATCTTGACCTTACTTCTGTAGTTCTTACATAACTACAGAACTTGAGCCAAGTTGTCTAGGTTAGTGGTGACTCAACCAGAACATAGGTAAGAGGTCTTCTGGCAGCCTCTTAAGCCTGACCTCAGCAAATTACCACACAGCTTTGAGTTTCCTAGAAAGAATGGTTATAAGAAAGCAAGACCAAAAATCTATAGCCAGAACCGTTAGGGACCTTTTTAGATCATTGCCCCTTACACATCATCTCCTGATCAGTCTTCCTGCAGAACTAGGCTTCCAGAGAATGTGCTTGTCATGTGCATCTCACATCTCCCTGCACCTGGCCAGACACACCCTCCTCTCACCCTCCCTAGAAAATGAAGCACCCACGCCAGCATTTGGGAGACTGCGGGGTGGGGCCCTACCTCGCTCTGTAAGGCAGCTAGCCAAAACCTGGGCCTGTGCTTTAACTGGTCCCCCCTCTGCTTTCCCCTGCACCTGTGCAGGCTTGTTTTTTGTGCTGTGACACACTCCATCTGTCCCAAGACTTCCCTGCCTGGTTCCCCTACTGATGAGCAGTGGCTTCTTCCCAGGCTGCACTATGCCAAAGGCCCAGATTCTTAGGCTAAATCTCTGATTTATTCCATCTAGTTTTGCTGATTATAGCATATAGCATTTATCCACAGAACTGGCTGCTTTCAAAAGCTAAAGTGTTAACTTTTTCCCAACTTAATAAATGCATAGGAATAGTGCTGCTCAACAGAAATAAAATTTATGAGCCACACATGTAATTAAAATGTTTTCAGCAGCCATATTTTTAAAATGTAAAATCAAATTGGTTAATTCAATAGACAAAAGGTCTTTGAAATTTTAGTGTGTCCTGTATGCTAACAGCACACCTCATTTCAAGTGCTCTGTAGCTGACTGTGGAGGTAACTGCTGTGTGGGACCACACAGCACAAGGACAGGACCCCAAGGGGCAGGTCTCACTGTGGAGATGAGGGGAGGGGACATTACCATAATGCTGTAGAGAAACAGGCCTCTGACCTCTTTGTGCTTAACAGTTACCGTGCTGCTCACCTTCAAAGATAAAAGCTTTCATTGTGCTATATGTTAAAGTTGGTTTTCTTTGTCAAGCTTTTGTTAAGTTACAGTGGGCTCTGTTAGCTTACCTGTTACTGGGAGTATCTGAATTTCCTGCATATATTTATTTCTTTTTAAATCCCAGATTTATTTTGAATATTGAAATACTTAAAATACTTCAAGATGCGTGCACATTTTTATTTAGGCAACTAAATACTCTGAATGTGTCACCCAGTATAATTTTGGGTACTTAGAGCTAAGATTTAGAGTGACACTGACAAAGTCCTGCATAGAGAAATGCGTCTTCACAGCTAAGGCCGTGTCCACTCAGGATTTATCTTTGCTGTTGTATTCTACAATAGGCAGTAACCAAAAGGACCGTATCCAGAAGAGAGTACCTGGGGATAGTGGGTGGACTTGCTAGCACGTGGCAAAGCAGTAAAAGGACAGGAGAGTCCTGTTTTACCAGGCAGGTTGCAGGTAGTCATGGAAAGTGTTTTTACATACTGTACACAAAGGCCTACCCAGGGTTTCTCACAGGGAGTCCCGCTGCAAGGCGGGCTGAAACAAGATCATTAAAACCAGGAATTTGAGGCCAGACCAGGCTATATAGTACAGCCCTGTCTTGCTAGGCAGGTGCTTATTCCACTGAGCTATATCCCCAGCCTACAGCCCTGTCTTGAGTAAGTGAATAAACAAAATTTTTAAAATTGTGAAGGCCCACCCGAGAGGATTGCATATATCCTGAGTGCACCCAGAGAGCAGTAGGTTCACTGGCATAAAGTTACAAGGATGGATAGATTGGTCTTAAATTTAACACAGATGAGACCCTGACAGCAGGAACATGGGTCCAGGTAGAATACACTACTCGAGAAGCTGCACTTTGCCCGCTGTGGCGGCACACACCCATAATCCCAGCACTATGGAGGCTGAAGCAACCTGGGCTATGTTTGTTTGTTTGTTTTTGCGGTACTGGGGATTGAACTCAGGACCCTGTGCTTGCCAGGCAGGCACTCATTCCACTGAGCTATATCCCCAGCCCGCAACCTGGGCTATGTAGTGGACCCATCTCAGAAAAACAGAAAGAAAGAAAATGCCATTTTGTTCGGTGCATGTGTTGCTGGAGTCTCTGGTGAAGTAGACGGAGTTCAGGCACTGGAAGGTGTCAGTGCTCTGTGTTGTCGAGGCCTGAGGTTTCTCTCCATGTCGTTTTTCTTCTTTTCTTACAGTTAGAACAGCAGAGGCAGCAGTTGCTTACTGAACGACAGAACTTCCACATGGAGCAGCTGAAATATGCCGAATTGCGTGCCCGACAGCAAATGGAACAGCAGCAGCACGGCCAGAATCCCGCCCAGGCGCATCAGCACACAGGGGGGCCTGGCCTGGCCCCGCCTGGGGCAGTCGGCCACCCGGGCATGATGCCCCATCAGCAGCCCCCTCCCTACCCTCTGATGCACCACCAGATGCCACCTCCTCACCCAGCCCAGCCAGGTGAGAGCACAGTGGCCGTCATGGCATGGCCAGCAGAGGTGGTGGCTGTGATGAGTCTGTGCGGCATCTGTTGTCTGGGGAATCAGGCAAGGCAGCTTTGCTTCTAGCCACATGTGCAGCCTTCCATGTCCCTTCTCTGTAGTTCTGTTGGATGGATGCTTTCTCCCTGGGTCAGTCAGCTTCTGAATGAATGAGTACTGCAGAAAACTTTCAGGATCTGGCTTCAACAGTCATCGTCTTTCTGCCATTTTTAACTGTTTATTACAGAAATGTTCAACTACAGACAAAGCAGAGAGCAGGATGTAACAATCTTCATAATTGTTGCCGAGCTTCAAAATGAGCCCCACCCCTTTTCTTTCTCTGATGGTGGAACCCAGGGCCTTGGCTGTTGTAGACAAGTGCTTGATCCCTGAGCTACATCCCCAGCCCTCGATGTTGTTACTGTATACTTTTCATCTGTCTGCGCTCCCTGTGAGGAGGGATCTAGATCTCAGAATATATCTTTATCCAGTAAAATCTTGTTCTTTAATGTACCTATCATCATGGTTATCAAAAGGAGGTAACCATAATCCTGAATGTCATTAAACATTTTGAACTTTGTTTGAATCAGTATTCAGATAAGATCCACATTAGATTTATGATTCTTTAGTCTCTTAATGTACAAGAATTCACCTTCCTTTTTTAATGCACTTTTGTATTCAAGAAACCAGGATTTTCTGCGCTGTGGCCATACATGATCGGGTACTTGGGGTGCGTGGTTTTGCCTCTGTCCTTTCCCCTTCCTCCTAAGCATGGAGGGTTCTCAGACTCATGGTTTTGCTTTCAGGGCAGGTACTTTAATAGGGACAGATGTCTCCTTTTGGGACAGGAAGATAGACGGTAATTCTGAGATCAGTCTGACCCATCCACCACACGACCCACAGCAAATCTGCCCTGGGTGTACCTGCCCTTGAGAATCCATCCATAGAGCAGTTATTTCATTGAGAGTTGTGAATGGTTAGCTGTCTGTGTTTATGATTTCTTGTACTTTTCAGAAGTGATTCTTTTATTAAAAAGTAAAAACCAGGCTAGGTGTGGTGGTAGTGCATACTTGTAGTCCCGTCACTGGGGAGGCTGAGGCAGATGGATTACTACAAGTTCAAGGCCAGCCTGGGCTACATAATGAGACTCTTGTCTTCAAAGGGAGGGAGAGGCATGCACAAGAGCATGAGCAAGCCAAAGCAGAAGAAAGAAAACTTCCTCAATCCTGTTGTAATCGTGAAAAGCTGAAGGAAGGCTAGGTAAACATTTCCTCCATTCCTTTTACCAGTTATCTCCATAGTGCATTGCTACTGCCCAGATTTTGTTTTCTGTGTTTGTTTCTAGTATTAAGAAATTAGATATTTTTGTGTGTTTTGATCCATTTTGAACATTATACTCCCCTCCCCTTACTGGACGGTGGCCTAGGTCCTCATGCCTAGGCAATCACTCTGCCACCTAGCCACATACCTGACCTTTTCATTTTGAGACAGGGTCTTGGATAAGTTGCCGGGGCTGAGCTCAAACTTGCTGTCCTGCTGCTTCAGCCTCCTGAGTACCTAGGATTATAGGCAGACGCCACCACACCCACCAACATTCCTCTTACTATTTAGGCTGGTCTATCTTGGACATGTCATGAATGTTGAACTCAGTTTTCCCAACATAACTACTAGCATCATTAAATCCTACAATGTGTGTTGCTTTACTTTATTTCCTTTTTTTTTTTTTTTTTTTTTTTGAGTCAGGGTCTCATTATGCAGTCCAGGCTGGCCATGAGCTCACTTTGTAGCCCAGGCTGGCCGTGAACTTGCCATGATCCTGCTGTCTCAGCCTGCTGAGTGCTGGGATTACTTACTACATTTGGCCTGTTTGTTTCTTTTTGAGACAGAACCTTGCTGTGTAGTTTAGCTCAGCCCTCTTCCTCAGCCTCCTGAGTGCTGAGATTATAGGCTTACTCTACCATACCTAGCTAAAATACACTTTTAATTCCACTTTTTTTTCAAACAATATCCGTTTACTTTTTAGAAGGTAGTACTAGCTAGGTATAGTGGTGCACATCTGTAATCCAAGCCCTTTGAGAGGTTGAGGCAGGAAAATCACAAGTTCAAACCCAACATGGGTAATTTAAGGACTTAGTGAGATAATGTGTCAAAATTTTTTAGAAAGGGTCAAGGGTGTAACTGTGCAGAGTTCCTAGCTTCAATCCCTAGACCATAAAAAAGTCAGTACATATGAGTGTGTCCTATGTATTACATTGTTCTGGCGATGATCATCTAAGAATTTTAGGATTTGGTATTCTGTATAAGTGTAAGTGCTTCCCCAGAGCCAAAGTTTGTGCTTACTGGTGTGGGACACGTGTACTCTGGCCAAGGCCTGCAGAGCCCAGCTAAGATAAAGCAGCTCTTGGGAGTCTGAGAAGATCCCAGTGATAGGAACAGTTGGTCTGCCTTCCCCAAAAGACACATTTCTAAATCCTCTCACGAAAAAATAATAATAAATCCCCTCATGGCAGTAGAGTACCAGGATGCGTATCTGTAGGTCTAGCTGCTCAGGAGGCTGAAGGGAGGGAGACTGCTCGATCTCACAAGTTCAAAACCAATGAGACAAGATTGGACAACATAGACTCCATCTCAAATAAGTAAATAAATACCCCCATAAAAACAGCAGTCTTCTGCCTCAGCCTCCTGAATGCTGGGGTTACAGGTATGTTCCTGGCCACATACATACCTGTTAAATTGCAACTGTGAAATTTACTAGCTCCATCAGACCCTACCACTTGATCTAAGTGACGTGTGTGGAGATGGTCGTAGACATTAACATGCTCTCAGTTCCTCTCTCTGTCCCCCTGATTGGTGTACAGATTTTCTCCAGAGGTAAGCTGTCCAAAGATACAGATGCTTAACAGAAGACAGGTTGCAAATTAATTTTTCAGAAATAGTAATTATTTAAAATTCAGTTCCTGAGCCACCTTGGCTTTCATTGAAAGTAAAAGCCAGGCCAGGTGTGGTGGTGGTGCATACTTGTAGTCCCGTCACTTGGGAGGTTGAGGCAGGAGGCTTGGCTCAGTTCCTAAGCACCTCGGCTCATGCCTCCAGTACTTCCAGCTCTGGAGGTTGAGGGAGAAACATTGCTTGAGACTAGAAATTTACATCTAGCCTGGGCAACATAGTGAGGTAACCCACTTCATAAAATAAATGAAAAATAAAAGCCAAAAAGTAAAAGTTTTCTAAAAATTTGGGGAGAAACATTTGACGCCCACTGTGGCCGCGTGGTCTTTAGTTCTGTTAAAGCATTGTGTCCACAGCAGTGTGCCCAGAGCACTTCTGCGGCGTGCAGCTCCGGGTAGATGGGAGGAGAGGAGCCACAAGGTGCATGTGTATACGTCCTGGTGTTACGAGCTGTTGGCGTGCCCAGCTCCTCACCCACATTGGCTCATATCTCATGCTTCTCCTGCTCCTCCTTGCACGCCGAGGCCCCATGTGTGGTGTGGTGAGCCTGTGTCACCTTGCTGCCTGCTGCAGCCAGGTTCCCACTGAGCACCATCTGACTCTGAGTGAGACCAGTGTCACTGTGCTGCCTCCTGTGGCCGCAGAGGCTGAGGTGATTTGCAGCCAGCTCAGACACGGCTATTCTCCCAGTGAGGCGGTGCCAGCAAACATGCTGATAAAAATAGTCTTTCAGAGAAAAACAGGTCATTTTTCTCTTTATGTACTCACCAAAATAGGCTTTTCTACAGCAAGTTTGTAAGGGAAAGACCATTCAATGCAAGATAAGACTTGTTTGTTGCTTTTTAAAATCTATGGCAAGATATTTTCATAATTGTTGTTGAGATGGAAAATGTACAAATCCTACGTATTTCCTTGGTGAGTTTTAACAGAGACTGCTGGTGTCACCGCGCTCAGAGCCCCATCCTATACCTCCGAGGCGCCGCTCTCCTGACTGCGATGCTTGGGCTCATTCAGAGTGCCACAGAGGGACTGCAGTCCTTTGTGCCTGTTTGTGCAGTGTGCCTGTCGCTGTGCAGGCTGTGCGTGACCCCTTCCCTTTGCTATGTGCCAGTCTGCGTGGCTGTGCCCGATGCTGCAGGTTCACCACCCAAAGTTGAACAGCCAGATGATTCCAGGCCTCCATCCCTGTGAGTAGCTGGTGGGCAGCATGAGCAGCAGAAGCACGTCCACACATGGATACACGTGTGCGTTTCCACGTGTGTCCCTAAGAAAGAGAAGTGGAAGTGTGCCTGGGGTTGGGAGTAGGATGTGCAGATGTTCACGTCTGGAGTCTTTGCCATGGTTCTTTGTGTACACTAGCAGTGTGTGAGAGTTCTAGTGGCTCCACTCAGCCAACTTTCATAAGTGCCCGTTTGGTGGGATTGCTCTGGAGTCTGAATGTAAAATCAGGTGTGATTCAGAGCAAAGATAAGAACAACAGCCAGGCGTGGTGGCACAGGCCTGTAATCACAGCCCTCGGGAGGCTGAGGCAGGAGGATTGCTGCGAGTTGGAGACCAGTGTGGGCTACAGAGCTTACTGAACTGCATAGCGAGACTGTCTCAAAAAAGACCAAAAAAACAAAACAAAAAAACCTCACTAAATTACAGTTGCCATAGCCTTCTTCTAGTTAAAGCAAAAGCTAGTTATAACAGCAAGTGTGGTTCATCACATTCTCCTAGTCAGCTAGAGGGGCCTTCTAGACCAAGGCGTCCATAGTGTTTTGAGTAACAAATGTCTTTACTTTCTGATCCACCACAGATAGAAGTTGAGAACTCTAAGCAGGTCTTTTCCAACTAAAGTTTCTAATTTACAGAAAAGCTTATAAATCACAGCATTGATGTTCAAAGCTGAGAATACTTACCCAGGTAGTTTGCCTAACTTTTTGGTATTTGGCCAAAACTTAGGGTACGTGAAAGGAGGATCAAGGCAAATATATTACCAAGCAGATTCATTTGTCCAGTTCTTTGGTCCTGGTCCCCTCCTCCAATCCCCTGTACTAGATGAACCCATGGCCTTCACACTGAGCTACATCCCAAGCCCTTTTTAAAATGTTTATTTTGAGATAAGGTCTGGCTAAGCTGGTAAGTAGTCCAGGCTGGGCTCAAACTCGCCATCCTCCTTCCTCAGCCTCCTGGAGTGCTGAGATTATAAGCATGTGCCACCATATCCACCTGGCTTTTCTGAGATTTTATGCATATATAATTTGTATTTGCAAAACTATGGGTTAATATCAGAGCACATTGGTAGCATCTTTGTGTTATAAATGTATTAGGCTATCAAACGTGGACGAGCCTGGGCGTTGATAGCTGATAGACACGGGCACCAGTAATTATGCCCTTGGGTTTGTCCCTGCGGTGATGCTTGGAGCCTGTACACAGTTCTGGCTGTTGCCTCCAGCTCACTGCCTTGGCTCTCAGGTTTTGGTCCCACTTGTAACTCACCTGGTTTTTGTGGCTTTATTCCTTCTCTAGTGGACTGTCCCAGATGGGTTGTTTCTAGCAAACAGAAAGACTGTAGAATTATACTTGAGGGATTGGTCTACGGTACACTTGGCATCCATTTTTAGACTGAGTCTAATAAGGTGCACAGTGCTGTGCTTTATGCTGTTTCAAAGTATCGCAAGGACCCTAAAGGCTTCCTCCTCCTCCCTGTAGGATCCTAGCCATGGTAGAGACCTTTTTTTTTTTTTTTTTTTTTGTCTTTGTGAGACAGGGTCTTGCTATACACTTCAGACTGGCCTTGAGCTCATTCTGTAGCCCAGACTGGCTTCAAATTCGCAATGATCCTCCTGCCTCAGCCTTTGGAGTGCTGGGATTACAGGCATGCACCACAACGCCTGGCTTTTTTGTTCCGCCTTTTATACCAGGAATCAAACTCAGGACCTCATGTTTGCAAGGCAGGCTGCTGAGCTACATCCCCAGCCGGAGACTGACTCTTGAGCACAGTGTGACCCCACACCACACGCTGGGTCCCTTTGGTGGGGTTGCTTCTTTTGCTCTATGAAAGCACGCGCGGAGGACCACGAGGATAGTAGCCTATGTATGGCTGCTGCTGTTTCAGGTGCCCAGCGTTGTGTTGCTTATAGAGAAGGGCGGACACCTCTGACTCCTGGATGTCACCTCTGACTCCTGGATTTCAGGGTCCTGGCACACGGTCAGAGGAAGAATATCTACCATTGAGGTTGGCCAAAAGGAAGTGACAAGCTGTACATGGTAGTGCCTGCCTGTGGTCCCAGCACTCTAGGTGGCTGAGGCAAGAGGATTGCAAGTTGAAGTCCAGCATTGGTAACTTAGCACGTTCCTGTCTCAAAACAAAAAATCAAAAGGACATCATTTCCTCCTCATCAACAGTCTAGGAACTTTATTTATTTTTTTCTTTTTTGAAACCAAGAATCCAGCTCAGGGCCTAGCCCTTGCCAGACAGGTGCTGTGCTGCTGAGGTACATGCTGGCAGGAAATTTTAGAAATGCTACCTAAAAAATTGGAATTGGGGTGATTTGATGAAAATTTAAATGTATTGTTATTTCAGTGATAAAACTAGAAATTTTTATATCAATAAAATATTGGGTTATATAAGATTTAACCCTTCATTGCCTAGTGATCTACCTTTAGAACACCCATAACTTTGGAATATAATGAAATGTGATCTTTGAAGTTTTTAACCCCTTGAATTTTTCTAGGTAATATATACAAAGTTCGTACAAAACTTCAAAAATTTCAGTCTTCAGCATATATGGGTTCATAGGAGTCAGGGCCAGGTGTGGTGGCAAACCCCTATAATCCTCACCCTGGAGAAGCTGAGGCAGGAGAACTGCCATGAATTTTAGCTCAAGGCCCTGTCTTCAAAAGGCAGAAAGAAGTAATAGTTTGGGTCTCGCTATGTTGCCCAGGCTAGCTTTGAATTTATGATCCTCCAACCTCAGCCTCCCCAGTAGCCGCAGGCCACTGTGCTCAGCTCAGGCACCGGCTTTTTACGCCTTTCACTTAGCACTGCTGGCACAAGGCCTGACCTATCCGTGGGGGATAGTGCTGAGAAAAGGACTCCAGCCGCTCACCCCGTGCTGCTGCGCTCCCTAGACCGAGCCCACAGCGGGGAGGGAGGCTGCCCGAGTGCGTCAGCCCCGCAGCCCTGTCTGCGAGGCCTTTGATGCCTTCGGTCCCACCTGCGCTGCCATGCTGCTGTCCAGAGGCCCCACCTCACAAAGAGCACCTATGCCAGGCAGGCCCCAAAGCCCGGTGTCCCCTCGCCCGGTCCACATCTGCCCATGTTGTGTTGCTTTCATTCTGGGGTTGCAGCCAGAGCCTGTGGTGTGGACGGTAGATGTGGGTTGATGACTGAATGGTCATAGGTTTCCTCTGCCATCTCTCTTGTTCTCTCACCCTCCTGTTCATCCCAGAGAAAAACAATGGGTTCCGGAACCAATATTCCATTACATAGGGTGGGTGTAGGGCTTTTTAGTAGAAGATCTAATTAACCTGAGAGGATGTAGAGGGATTTTTCTACTAGCTAAGCCTAGTTTTAGCAAATCTTTTCATGTTTCAGACTTCAGCTGCCTGCTGTTTAGGGGTAAGAAAAAAACTTGCATGTAGGACAGGTTCCCACCATCCTGGGCCTGACTGCTGCTATTTTGAAGCCATATTTCTCTCACCTCCCTCCTCTCCCTATCTACTAAAAGAGGAAGTACCTGAATCTTTTTTTAAATGGAAAGCATTACACCCTTCCTTCTGCCTGGTGAGGCCTCCTCTGGCAGTTGTGGTTGTGTGGGCCCTGCCGCCTCCTGTAGTGTTAGTGGCCACCCTCAGCCAGGCCGTCTGTTTACCATGGGAGCAGCTAACTAGCAGCACAGAAACCACAGGAGCTTCAGGTTGCAGGTACCCAAGGCTTGCGCTGCAAGAAATTGATTTTGTTTCCTCCCTGGTGCTCTTAAATTCTACTCCATTTCAAGTTGGGTCTGTTGAAGTCACCTTTTCCAAGGGGAGAAATCTTTCTTTCAAGTTGGGTGGGATGGAGAATTAGGTTGGGACCAGGCAGCCCTGAGTTTGACCCTTGGCTCCATCTCTTTTCCCTGACCACTTCGAACACATTCTAGAGCCCTTGTAGCTTAGCTTCCTCACTTGCACTCTGAGCCTTTCCTGTCCTCTTCGTCCCAGGCTGTCAGGTCACTGTTAAACTGCGCTGGGGACAGTAGAGCCCCCTCAACAGCACCCGCACCTCCATCACTGACTGCTCTCCAGAACCACTGTCCCCAGAGCTGTCACATGTGACAGCAGTGAGCCCTAGGTGGCGAGCCATGTGCCTCTGCTGCAGTGCACCTGGCCCCCCCAGGAGGGGGCAGATGTCCACACCTGGCCCCAGCAGCAGGGGCGAGCGTTTGTCCTCCAGCCCTGCCTTTTGCTGCTACCCCTTCCCAGGAGTCATTGTCGTCTCATAGCCCGGACAGCCGTATCTCAGTCGCTTTTCAGTTAAATTCCCAGCCCTTTATTTATTTTTACATGCACACACACACTTCTAGTTTTTAACAGCGCCTTGCTAAGTGTGCAGTTGCCCGGGCTGGGCTTGATCTGCCTCAGCTTCTGAGCCCAGCTCTCAGTGGCTTTATGACCTTGTCTGAAACAGGAGGGTACAGAACCTGCATTTCAGAAAAGACTTTAGAATTTATAGAAAGTGAGAGGAAAAGAGTTTTTTTTAGCTATTGATCTTACAGCATTGAAAAGCCCTAAAGCGGCCTTATCTAGCTCCCACTGTAAAGATGTAGGGAAATAGGTGAATGGGCCAGTGGCCCTGAGCATGTGGCTTGGGAAACAGCACTGCCTGCTGGGAGAGCCAGTGCCTGGGGCTCACCCTATTGTAGGACGGACAGGCGTGGCCCTGGGGTGTCATCCTTGGGGCGGCTGCTCTGCGGCAGATGGTGTCTGGAGTAGCTCTGAGAGGAGCTCAAGCGGCCCCTTCAGAGACTCATTTCCCCCAGGAGTCGGCACAGACCAGTAACAGATCCCTGCTCAGATCTGCCCCCACTCCGTGCCGTGTGATCCTGTGTGTGGCCTGATCATTGTGACCTGCCCCTTCTTCCAGAGCTCTAGGCCACCGAGAACCCTTGCTGAGGTTGTAATCGGTTACCACACACTTGGTGACTTCCAGCAGTACAAATGTGTTCTCCCTGTTTTGGGGATGAAAGCCCAGTGCCCGGCCAGGTGGTACTCCTGGCAGGAAAGCTGTGGCGGAGTGCTCTGGATCCCACTCCCCACCTGGGGTGCAGAGTGTGCTGAGCTCACAACCGCCTCTCTGCTCTCTTTAGATCTCTCTTCTCTGTCTTCCTCTCTGTGCTCTTTTTGGGCACTGGGGAATCAGACCACTGAGCCACACCCTGCCTCCCCCAGGCAGGCCCCATGACATTATCCAGCAGGACCAGAGCTTTAAACGCTAGCCGTTAGCCATTTGGTCCAGTGCTTTCACTTGAGCTGTGTCTTGTGAGCTGGAAGAGTGTGTGGTGAGAGAGAATTGGGCCCAGAAGCCTGGGTCTAACTGATGGCCCCCCGACACACACACACACATGTACACGCGCACACACTAGTTCTGTGTTCATGAAGAAGTTCCTAAAGCTCCAAGCTTGACTCTAAGAGAATATTTGGTGTCTCAGAACTGTTGCAGGAGCTTGGGACATGAACAGCTGTTTGGCTCTCTGGAGTATTATGTATCTGAGGGAGTGCGGGCTCAGGGCACCCTGAGTAACCTGCCCAAGAGGTCACGTGTCGCAGGGGTGGAGTAGCAGTGAGATTGCAAAGGTGCTGTCCAGGCTGCTTCAGCAGGGCAGTCCCTGGTGAGGGTGCTGCTGGGTACAGCCTCTGGCTGTGATTGCCCAGGGCTATGGGCCATCTATACTTACCCAAGCAGCAGAGTACAAATCTGTTCGATATTCCAGGAGTGCTGGTCCACGCCTGGGTTCCCAGCACTCTCAGGGGCTGAGGCAGAAGGATCACAAGTTCAGGCCCAGCCTGGGCAACTTAGCAGCTGAGGGAAACCTGTCTCAAAACATGTCTGGAGGTGTAGGCCAATGCAAAGGCTGAGTTCGATTCCCACTACGATAATGGTAGTGGTAATAATGGTTGTGTGTTGTCACATGTGCACACATGTAGAATGTCCCTCATTTCTTTCTCCCTTTCCTGGGCCTTTCACAGCTCTATAGTCACTTTTTATTTCTTTTTTTTTTTTTTTTTTTAATATATAGTCACTTTTTTAGAGAAACCTGTGAGGCTGCCAGAAGTTGTGTGCGTGCATGCAGGCATGGGGGCAGGGGTTAAACTTGGAGCCTTCTCACTGAGTTACATCTTCAGCCCATTTTTGAGACAGGGCCTCATTGAATTGTCCAAGCTGGGCTCAAACTTGCAGTCCTCCTGCCTCAGCCTTTCAGAGTGCTGGATTACAGATTATCACCGTCATGTCTCTTCTTGTCTTATTTAAGGTGCTATCCAGGCTGAAGTTGGTAGAAAGAGACAGTGTGTACCTATTGATAGACACAGGCTGTGTTATTTGTCCTGGTACCTGGCTTCCCTCATTCACAAGACCATAAGAGGTACTCTTTGATTTCCAAGCCAGAGGCCTGTGCTTCCGAGTTTGACAGTAGCTGCTTTCCTATGTCTATGGCTGCCTCCAGTGCCCTGCTGGCAGAGCAGGATAGCTGTGATGGCGCCAATGGATGGCAGTGTCTTAAACATTGACTGGGTTTTAGAGGCTCGGGGTAACAGCAGAAGTGTGATGTTCTTTGTCCACAGGGTTGGCTGTTGTGAATCTGAGAACACTAGGAAGTGATGGTGCTGTCTCTTTGCCCAATGCTTCATGGTTGGCTTCTTAGGAGAGATTTTTGTAGATAGGACTTTGGGATTCAAATCAGATCTTCCTCCTTCTGTTCCCCTTGGTCCATGCATCTCCAGGAAGATATTGGCAACCCACTGCTCACCCAAACCAGCGTGAATGTTTTGTTTTAGGGATGCTTTCTTTGAGATTGCCTGATCTTTCTTTCCTTCCTTTCTCTCCTGTCTCCTCTCTCCCTCTCCCTCCCTCTCCTTCCCCAACCCTTTCAGTATCTTACTAAGTTGCCTTGGCTGACCTCAAACTCGCAATCCTCCAGCATCACCCTTCCAGATCCTGGGATTACAGGCATGTACCACCACGCCCACTTTGTAATTGCTTAACAGCCACTTGCTTGTGCCAGGGTTTAGAATAAGCAGTCGGGGCTGGGGATATAGCTCAGTGGAATAAGCGCTTGCCTAGCAAGTGCAGGGTCCTGAGTTCAATCCCCAGTACCGCAAAAAAAAAAAAAAAAAATAGAATAAGCAGTCGCTCCTTCCCACATAGCTGTCCCCCAAATAAAGAGTTATTACGATTTATCTTGGTTGATGTTTCAACTCCTTTGGAGGGAGATAGCCATCGTGAAGATTGAGTTGATTCCTTCTTTCGCTGCTTAGTACGTTGATAGTACTTTCATCCTCCCTCTCCACAGGTCAGATGCCAGGCCCAGGTTCCATGATGCCCGGCCAGCCTATGCCAGGCCGCATGATGCCCACCGTTGCAGCCAACATCCACCCAGCGGGAAGTGGCCCTGCCCCTCCTGGTATGCCTCCAATGCCAGGAAACATCTTAGGACCCCGAGGGCCCCTCACAGCACCCAATGGCATGTGTAAGTAGCACAGGGGAAGACAGCGTCTCCTTGAGGTCCGTTGATAAGGGTGGGGTCTTTGTTCACTCTGTAGACAGCATTAGCTGTGACACTGGGTTCCAGAAAATCAGGCCACTGCTCTGGGAGGCAGGCACCCAGGTGACGGTAGGCACATTGTGCTTCAAGCAGAGTCTGGGAAGCCCAGCAAGGGCCCTACTCTCGCACCTATCCAAGTCTGTCCAGGTTGAGTCTCAGCACACATACAATGTTTCTACTGGTAATTTCCCTACTGGAGTTTTTTGCAATAACAAGTTTCTTATAGCCTTTCTTAATGTATTGGTGGTGGCTCCGTAGACTGAGGGGAGGATTCCCAGCTGTGTTAGGAAGGAGTGTGAGGTCCCAGAGACAGGTGGACAGAGCACTGGTGCTGCTCAGCAGTGTCTGTCTGGGGCTGTATGCTAAGGCTGGATCAGGTCGCCCACAAGCCCTTGCTTTTCTCCTGCCCTTTCCTCCTGTAGACCTGCTCAGTAGGAAGTGGCCCCACAGTCCCTCCAGAACCAGCCAGGTCCTCAGGCATGTTACTAATCCTTGGTTCATATGGAAATTCATACGGTCCTGTTCATAGGACTAGAAGAATAATGTAAGCATCCTTGGCCTTCAGGATCTTTGGGGAAAGAAGGAATGACCATTTGGACAGGCTTTATTAAACGTTAGAAGAAGGCTGCAAAGTTCCTTGAATGCTCACTTCCCAGGGCAGGGACATAGGTTACCCGGACAGACATTCCTTGTTCACCGTGGGCCCCAGGGCCCGGACCAGAGTAGGGCACAGAAGAAATGTACAGTTTAGCTGGGGGAATGGGAAAACAGTGATCACCCTTGAGCGGTGGTTAAAAGTTACAGTATTGTGGGTACAGAAGAAAATGCTTGCAAAGCCACCATATAGGCAGTGCACAGATGAACTGGCCTCCGGTGGCATTGGCCAGTGCCGTCTGAGGTGATGCTGCTGGTTAGTGCCACTGTCATGTCCTGCTGGCTTCCCATGGTTTGTGACCTCAGGACTGCACCCTCAAGGGTCCCTAGGGGAACACCAAGTGGTGTGGGCGTTCGGAGGTGTTCACTGCCTTGACTGACTATTGGAGGGAGTTCAGAGCTGCTGACCTGGCTTGTGTTTTGGGCAGGCCACACTGGACAAGTGGCTTTAGATGCTCCAAGAATTTGGGGCTTGTAGGACTGGGTGAACTGACAGTAAGCAAGGCTGCACTTTGTTTCATGTTTTCATTTCTGGCAAGATCTAGAGATTTTTAGAACACTTGATTAAATAATCTCTAGGGTTCCTTTGTACACAAAAGCAGCTAACGTTGAAAAAGGAACAAGTTAGATGCTCACTCATTAATTGTTCCCATCAGGACTTGGCCTAGTTTGGCCAGAAACCAGGGGCTGCAGTTGAGGAACTGTGAGGACTCCCAGGCCTCCCCACCTTGTCAGCAGTGGCCTTAGAGAAGTTCTTTGGCCCTGGAAGAAAGAAGGAGCAGCAAGAAGTTACTGATTTTGCACCCAGTGAGGCTAGACACAGTGAGAAAAAGGAAAAAAGGCACCGTCTTTGGCCAGGGAGGAGCTGCTTATTTAACTGAAGAAACAAAATTAGTAATTTTTGTTTTGTTTTTTGAGGCAGGGATTACAGGTATGCACCACCACACCCACCTCTGAAATTGCTTTTGTAAAGGACTGGGAATATTCCTCGGTGCAGATACACAAAATATATAAATAAAATTTAGAAGCTTAGGAAAGGGAACCATTAAAGTAGAATAAAGTCAAAATACTATGGAGTTGTGAAAAAGAGTGTGGAATGATTCTGGGAAGGAATGGGCCTTGAGCGAGAGTGGGCAAGCTGAGGCACCAACCATGTCCCCATGACCGGGTGAGAGTCAGCAAGGTGCACAGCGTCCAGAAGGTCCCGCGTGTGCCCATGTGGACCACAGTGGCAGCAGCCTGCCAGCCTCCAAGGAAAGTACTTGCTGTGTTGTTACACACGTGCGCATGTGCACACACACCCGCCAGTGACAAGTGCCCTTGCATGTATTGCAGATCCCCCTCCACCGCAGCAGCCACCGCCGCCACCACCGACAGATGGCGTCCCTCCCCCGGCTGCTGCAGGCCCGCCGGCCTCTGCCACTCCTTAGCCAGAAGAGGCGGGAAACTTCCACACCCACCACCACAAGCTGGAGTGGGATGACGAGACTTGAGTTTCTCAGCCACCTCGGGTTTCTTTCAGGCTTTTATTTTCACAGCCCCAGCATACATCTTGTGTTTCCCCACTCCTCGTGACCCCCTGCATACTCTGACACATCCTGCGCTCAGTGGGACACCTCTGATGACAGTGTGGTATGGGTGTCCCGAAATCAGCCCGTGTCTCCCAGTCCCGTCCTGTCCCATCCTGGCTTGGGGTGGTCTTGGCATTTTATCGGCAGGTCGTCAACAATATTAGTATTCAGTGTCAATTTTCATGCTCCTCCTATTTTTTGCTTTGTCTTATGTGTCTATGGATAATCTTGTATAATTATTACCTTTTTTATGTTACAGTTGTTTTAAAGGAGAGCATCCTGAGTTAATAGGAACCAAAAGTGGTGATGGCAGAAGGGCACAGCCCCAGGGGACGCACCTTCAGGCATTATAAGTGACCTTATTTCTGCTTATCTGAGCTAAGAACGGTGCTGCTGGTGAAGTTTCCTGAGACTTTGGCCACACATCAGTGCAGTAGACTGAAGCAATGGGAAGGGGGTGCCCCACTGAGTGCTGTTTCCTGGGAGGCCTCCACCCAGCCTAGCGAAAGAAACGCCCTTGTAACTGGTGCATGGTAGAAGAGAGCACAAACGAGAACACAGCCACTCTGTCCCCAGCCCACTGGTTCTGGTTTTCTATGCAGATGATTTGCTGGGTTGGGGGTGGGTGGTGGTTTTTCTGAGGGCTGGATTTGGGGAGGCATTCCTAGGTTCCCTAGATGAGCCAGGAAAGTTTGAGACTAAGGCAGTGACTCCCTCCCCAAATCAATCTAGCCTGCTTTGCATGCCTGCTTTTTTCTCCCCCTTAAAAACAATTTTTTTTTTTCAAAAAAAAAAAAAAGTAGATAGTGTTAAACAATTTAGCTCATGGAACTTGGTTAGGATGTCTGGGGTCAAGTCCCCAAACTACCTCTTGCTGCAATAGCCAGGGTGGCTGGATTCATGAAGCGGTACTTTAGGGTCAGGGTGGGATTAGAACAGTGAGGCGGAATCATCAGCCTCTCGTACCTTCTCTTAGGCCTTTCTGCAGTCCCACATTCCATCTGTCGGGGTATCGAGGAGGTGCTGAGGGTGCAGGGACCTCACTGGGTTCCACAGCATCATGCTTTAATGTTTGGGGTGCTCGGGCTGGGAGGGTGGGGTGCCATTCTAGAAGAGCCACAAAAAAACGCCTTAATTGAGCCCATACCTACCCCTGCTGATGAGAGACGTGCGAGCTCTTCTGTGTCTTGTCCTCCTTCCAGCTCCTGTCCTGTGACCAGTGGGAGAGAGTGGTTTCCAGAGCTCCTGGCTTCACTTGCCATTCTCAAGTGGCGGTTGTGTTATTTAGAATGCAAGGTAGAACATCGGGATATCTTTTTCTATATATTTTCTAAAGCTTTACATATGAGAGGGTATAGAGAGGTGTTTGTAAAACACCTTAGAACTTTTCCCCTTAATATCAGAAAGCAAAAAATAAAACCACAATTGAGATTTGCCTTCAGACCCTCAGGTTTGTCTCGAACCAGGTGGCCCTGGTCAGCATCAGAGTACTGGACTATTGGAACCGAGGAGACCTTGTTCCTTTTGCATGTTTGTTCTGGACTCTCGGGGTGGGAATGGAAATGAGCTTGTTCCTACTGGAGTTTGCTTCCAATGTATTTGCTTCCAGAAAGACCCCAGTGCCTTTCAACAATGGCCAGGGTTCCCTCCAGTCTTTCCCAAAGGAAACTCATTCCAAATACTTACCTTTTCCCCTGAAGTCCTAGAAAGAAAATACAATTCTGGTTCTTACTGTGGTCCCTTGTAACCTCAGGTTTTTAATGTGATCACTTTCAAATTTAAAAGATCCAAGTGGAAATATTTTTACTATGCTAGTAATCTACAAAATACCTGAATTCAGTACTGTTACGTTTCAGAATAAGTGATGATATTTTCTTTTTGTGTCTTTAATCTGGTTTCATTCCTGTAATACAGCCACCCAATTTCGGGGGGGAATAATAAGTGGTTTTTGTACAAACATCTTTCTCAGTGTGGTGTTATTTTGGAAAAATGAGGGGAGGGAGTTTTGAGAAATTGGAGCAAATGAATAAATGAAATACCATTTCTGGATTCTGGTCCCATTCTTACGCATTCATATCCCGGTTTTGTGAATCCTGTGAAGAACTTAAAAATCAGCCCCACCTCATCTTAGCGGGTAAATCCCATGACCTAGGTCCCCTTTCCAGACCCTCTCCACATGATGCCTTGGGAACACAAGGTCGAGTGTGCCTCACCCCCTGTTCATTGCGTCCAAGTGAAGATGAGAAGTTCTCCAGAAAGTGGCCAGTGTCCTGGCCCCCCAGAAGAGGAATATCCTGGCAGTGTCAGGTACAATGTAAGCAGGCCTTGAGGGCAGAAGTTCTGTGAACTCAGCACAAATGGACAGCTCCTGAACACACGTAAATGCAAACTTTGTAGCCACCATCAGAAGATGGCATGGTGCAGTGAGCCAAAGAACACACTCTCAGAAGGTAGGGCCCCGCTCCTCACTGCAGTGTGCCTCGAAAGCAGTGTTGTAGCTGCCTGGTGCTCAGGTGAGGCCTGTACTCAGAGTGTGGGGAAGCTAATGGCAAGGGACTTGTGGAATACAGTAAGACAGGTATGCCGGGGACATAGCTCAGTGGTGCAAGTGCCTGCCTGGCAAGCTCGAGGTCGTGAGTTCAATTCTCGGTACAAAAAGGAAATATGGCCAACCAGTCTTCATAGTTTCCTCGTGGCCTTCCTGTGGAATGATTCCCCCAGATGAAGAACACTTTTCAAACCTGAGTGTTGATCGGGAACCACCTGCGTACCACACACGCTGCCAGGGCTGCTGCTCTGCTACTGTCTTGGGGCCTGGGGTGAGTGACAGTGTCTCACGGTTTAGCAAGTCCCCAGAGCTTCCTGACACAGCTGGACAAAGCACTGCCCTTTCAGGGCCCTGGGCTAAGACTGCTTGTGCCAGGGCGAGAGCTCTGCCATTTCTTTCCCCAGCGAACATCTGAGGGCCTCAGTGCCCGAGGCACTGGACCTGGCCTATGGCAACGGCTCTGTTGTGAATAGGGCAGGCGCCCGGGGAGTACTAGGCCATAAATAGAAGTTTGCATAGGTCCCTTGTCCTCGGGAAGAAAAGCAAACACGGTAGGAGTTTCCTGGAGACAACGGGTATAGAATAAGTGGTCCCACAATCCCTCTATCACAGGGCCCCCGCTTGTTGCCTGGAGGCAGTGAGAGCTGGATCCCCAACCCTGTGCTGTCTTCGCTCGAGGCCATCTTTGAGTGGGGTACATAGCCGAATCCAGTCATGCATAGCTGACCTTCCTCTACGTCCTGGATCTCATGTTGGATCTCAACTTCCTCTGTGGCTTTATTTTTTTTAAACTCTGGCTTATATTCTAAGCATGCCACCAGTCTGGCTATGAGCCTCAACTTGGGACAGCACTAAGCGTCACACACACTAAAGGGAAGGGGAAAGTTGAATGAATCACCCTGAGCTGAAGTTCCAGAGCCAGTTCCCTGCTACCTTGGTCTGTTTTGGTTCTCACAAGGAAATCGGTAAGAGGTCCTCTTCTGCCCCTGGCCTGCCTTACAGAAGCTGCCACCTCATGCCCGCCACTTCCCAGGAGAACGAATCTGGGCACTTTGCACTAAGCTATGCCACCATCCCTTTTCATTTAAGACAGCTGTGTTAGGGTTGCCCAGGCTGGCTTCAGGGAAAGCCAGGTATGGGATGTGACCTTACCTTTTGAGGGAGGTGCCCCACCTGCTCTTAGGCCTCAGTAAAAAAACTGTGCTTTACTACAGTACAGTGACCACAGCTGCTGGAGGAGAAAACTCGTCCCACTCTGGTGCTCTGGCATCTGCCGCCTGATGTGCCCTTGTTACCAGATAGTGTGGAAGGAGTGCGCAGCAACAGCACTCAGGACAGAAATTCGTGTGGCTGTTTCTGTAGCTGGCCTGTCCCTGATGACAGGTTTCTCATGGCTGTCAGAGCAGTGGCATGCTTTGCTCCGGTCAGCTTACTCTGCAGTGGCTGCAGGGACCTGGAGAAGTGCTTAGGTCACCTGCTGAGGCAGCGGGTCCCTTTAGCAGACTATCAGGTTGCTCCACCTCGGAGACTCATGGCTGGTTGTTAAATCGTGGCTTTCTCCCATCTGGCTGGGTTTTGGGGGAGGATTAGTCATTCAGGAGACCTTTCCAATCTGGTGACGATCGTAGTGCCTACACAAGATGACCACTTTCATGTCGTGATGTCCTTTTCTGGGATGAGCACACCACTTGTTCAACTGGGAATCCAGAGTTCTCTGCAGTCAAGAAGTTGTGGTCAGTACAAAGAACGTGGTCCCACTCTTCCTGAGAATGGTATAAAGAGGCCTGTTCCCTACTGCCCACCCCAAAACAGTCACAGTACCAACTGCCCCATAACCTTGTTATGTTCACTATTATGAGATCACTGCATTAACTTTTTGCATTAACTTTTTTTGGTTTGAGAGTCTCGCTATGTAGTTCAGGCTGGCCTTGAATTTATTATGTTGCCCAGTCTGGGCAACTCCTGGCAACCTTCCTGCCTCAGCTTCCCACATGCTGGAATTACAGACATGCACCACCATGCCTGTCATTGCATTAACTCTTGATGTTCAGGTGAAAGAGGAGCACTTGTGTGGGGAAGGGAGGAAACAGGGTTTCCATTGATGCCTTACTTCTGCATCTGATTTCCCCGTTCTGAGATTATAAAGAGGCAGGGAAGAAAATGAAAGGTTTGGAAGCAGAATCTTTGTTCAAGTCCTGGCCTTAGCACTTCATTAGTATGATCTTGCATGACATTGCTAAATCTATCAGTTTGCACATAGAACCAATAAGCAATCTGTAGTACAATTGTGAAGAATAAGGCAAATTAGAGGGTTTAAAGCTAAGAACCATGAGGTTGCCTGTCCAGGCCAAACCATGTTCCTTCACAGCAACTGGAGCACCTCCTGCCCACTCCCGTGAAGCCAGTGGCTTGCTGTGCAACGGAGGCTGCAGGCAGCCACCACAGTCACGGTGCTCAGTGGGCCTTGGCTCCGGCAGCAAGATGCCAAGTCCAGCAGGAAACAGGCACAGGGGAGCCACTGCCACACAAGACAGCCCTGGTGCCCAGGTGCACACGATGCAAGTGGAGGGGCCTCAGGTGTATGCTGTAGACAGATCCATCTCATTCGGAGTCTTTGTTCTCTCCAGCCTGTACTCACAGTGCCCAGGAAAAAATGTACTTACTTCCGTAGGGCTCAACCCTGTCAGGAGACTCAGGTTACTGATCTCCCAGGGGCACAGTGGTCTGACTCCAAATCCTGCTCTCTCCAGGACTCTGCTACCTGAAGGAGCTTTTCCTGTTTTTTGGGTGTCACCCAGCCATGTGTGCTGTGCTTAGTCCTGAAGCCCCTGCTGACACACACCAGGGAGGAGCAGAATGACAAGAGTGGTAACTTTATTTAAAATCCCAGCTTGGGCTTGGGAGTACAGCTCAGCGGTGGAACACTTGCTGGCCACACACAAGGCTATGGGTATGGTCGCCAGCACCAAAGAAAGCCAACACCAAAACAAAATGAAGAAAGTGGCAACAATTTGCCCCTAGGGAAGGGAAGAAGATGGCTGGGGATGGAGATACGTCACATGTTTTATTAATTCAAAAATTGAGCCCCGCGTAGTGGTATATGCCTGTAATCCCAGCTGCTGTGGAGGGAGCAATGTGCAACGTATCAAGACCCTGTCTCAAAAGAAAGAAAGAAAGAAAGAAAAAAAAAGGATAGCCAGGGGTGGGGGCACACACCTGTCATGCCAGCACTCTGGGAGGCTGACGCAAGAGGACTGACAAATAACCCAGGCCGGACAATTTAGCAAGAATCTGTAGCATGATAAATTGTGATCCCCAGTACTACAAAGAAAAAAAAAAAAAGCTGGGGATGTAGTCATCACCTCGTACCACGTACAGAGGTAATAATGAAGAAAACATACTAAAGGTGAGCAACATAAGCCGGGGTAGAGTGTAACCTCAGCAGAAGGCCCACCGTCCTGACCTCCTGAGAACATGGACCTGGGGCCTGTCCTTGAGGCCCGCCCAGGCAGCTCAGGAGGAGGCCAGCACACCCGAAGTCCACTCTGACAACCACCCGAGTACAGAAGAGGCAGAGAGGCAGAGGAACACAGAGACCTCACGGAATACAAGTGACGGGGATAAACTGAGGACCGGCCCGTGGAGATGGGCGGGAGAGCTGCTAGGTGCTGCTGCAAAGCTCACGCTGATGTTTCACTGTCCCTGAAGTCGGCAGAAGCAGTGGAAAGAGCCAGCGAGTGAGCCCCTCTCGTTCTGAGGTGGGTGTGGGCGCTCCCCATACCTTCACTGGGGCCCCCTGCCGGCTCCAACAGGAGGTCAGGCCTCCCTCCTTGCCTGGCACTGACTGGGGCGCACTGGTCTGAATGGGCTTGGCCGAAAAGGCTCAGAAGCCCGGGTGATACCAACGGGGTTACCCAGGCAGCACGCAAAGTTCTTATAGGAGAAACACGCTTTGAACCAACGCAGCCGTATCAGGAGGTGGAATCTCCATCTTGGTCACGTATTTAGCCTCTTCACGACAGAATGTGGGCTCTCAAATACCAGAGCTGCCCCCATCTTCTCAGGCTGAGACCCAGGCGTCATCGTGTGGGTTCACAACACATCAAGAGGCGAGCACAGTCAGTTTGCAGGGGCTGACCTTGGTGACAAGACCGCAACTGTCTCCCCACGAAACAGGGCCGCGAGTGCACCCCAGAATCGGGAACCAGGCTCCCAGAATGACGCGTGGCTCCGCGTCGTCCGTGTGCCAGGCCTCGCTGGTCCGCCCAGACGCTTGCACTTTGGGGCCCTGACCACTGGGAGTTCGGTGCACTGGAGGAGTTAGGAAAGGACCAGAATGAGAGGCCGATAGCTAAGGCGCCGCAAGTAAGCCAAACGGGAAGGCGCAGTGCCGCGGTGCTGGGGTCGCGCCCCTTCCCCGCCGCGCGCCCGGCCGGCTGGGCGGGAGCTGGTGAGCGGTCTCCCTGCGGGCGGATTAGGTCTGATCCGATTAGGGCCGGGCCGTCGGGTTCGCCCCCTCCCTGCAGCCCGCGCCGCCCCGCCCCCGGCCCGGGCCTCCGACCTGCTGCACGCCGCACTCGCGGACTCACACCCCGCGGCCTCGTGCGCCCCGCTGCCCCTTCCCACGGGCGCGGCGCCCCAGCACTCCGAGCCCTGCCTCGGGTCTGCGGGGCCAGGCGCGCCGTCCCCGCCTGTGTCCGCGTGCGGGTCTCCGGGTCGGGCGCACCGGCTCGGGACAGGAGGCGGAGCGCGGCCCCGCCGGCACGCGCGCACCTGTCGCCCCGCGCCTGCCGTCCGCTCCCCGGGCGGGGGTCGCGGTCCCCGCCGGCGTCAGTGCTACGTGCGGCGGCGGGAGGGGGCGGGGGCGGTGCCGAGCGCGGCGCAGCCGGGAGGCGGCGCGGGGACGGGGACGGCAGCGGCATGCGGCGGCGCGCGCTGCCCACCGCGGGCTGAGGGGCCGCAGCGCGGGCGGGGCGCAGGAGAGCGAGGCGCAGCGCCGGGCGGACCGCGCACCGCGGCGGGGCCGCGCCATGGGCCCGGGCCGGGGGCCGCCGCCGCTGCCACTGCTGCTGCTGCTGCTGCTGCTGGGGGCCGTGCGGGTCCTCGCGGCGGGGGCCGTGTCCGGTAAGTGCCTGCTGCGGCCCGAGCTCCGCAGCCAGAGCTCCCGCCAGCGCTGCGCCGGGGCCGAGTCGGGGCCTCGGGGCCGGGGGTCTGCGAGCTGCGGAAGGGGGCGGGACACCGCTTGTCCGCGCGCGGCCGTGGCTGGGGCAGGGATCGTGGGGCAGGCAGGACGGCATGGGGGCACAGCCGGGAGCAGGGCCC